>JAQFXT010000111.1:0-81725 GCA_034683725.1 Strigamia crassipes
AGATTAAAAGCTATCTGTAAATATCTAGAATTTTTGACCAAACAATTGCGAGAGAGGAAAAAAAATTAAATCTAAAAAAAATAGCTTAACCTGATACTAAAGAAGTCATAGTCACCATGTACCCAGGTGCAGAACTGAAGTAGCAATGAAAAGCAAGTCGACAGTTTAATGCTAAGCGATCTCAAAGATCATTTATCATCGAGTTGACACGTTGTTTGGATGAAGGGAGACACATTTGCTGTATGCAACACTCAAGAACAACAGTAGTTTCCCCCACTAATGAGAGAATAGCGAGTTGAAGAATAAATTGGGTCGCGAAACGTGAGGTTTAAAAAACCAAAAATCCAATTAGAAAGTTAGCTGTCCAATGAAAAGAATTTCCACATGATGGATGACTGTCTCAACACTGTTTTCGCATGACATCTAAAGCACTCAAAACTTTAGGCGCTTTTCAGTAACAAGCCACCGCCGTGCTGCGATAAAAACTGCGCTCCATTAACAACCTATTAAAAATGCAGCATCACACAATACATCGTTATCAATGCTGATAACACGTTTTACCGCCAACTTTTGTTTCAAGCCCTTTACCCTGAACTCTTTGAATTTTCTACATCACTTTTTTGCCGCCTAGATTGTGTTCATCGACCTGCGTTCTCCGTTTGACAATGCAACAACACATGACAAACATTTCCTCTCCTAACCCCATCGCCTTCACAAACCATTTTCATTTTCCCAGCCGCGCAATCATTCCTAAAGCTGTCACTCGTGTGTGGAAAGCAGAAAAAAATGCTAAATGTAATTTATAATGTACTGTATTATCAATTTCACTTTACTTGTCTTATTAGTTTATCTAAATTCTAAAGGAAAAAAAATATTTTCCACGATTTAATTGGGTAAACTCGAACGACCAATTAATTCTAAATAAAGTTTTGTATTTCAGAATTAACGTCACGGTAAAAGAAATCAATAGTAACGTCTCATTCAGGGCCGGGATTAAGGCGGAGACAACAAGACCCTTGCCCCGGGTCCCCAAGGTACAACGTACAAAACAAAATGCAGGGTTTGCCCAAAAATGCACTTTTTTCTTTTTTTGTCTGAAGATATTTTATTTATTTTTTGCTTTAAAATGCAATTTATCAATTAAATGGCAAGTTCTCATTTCTAAATTTTCATCGAAAGTGTTCAGGTCCCCCGTAACCTTACTTCGCCCCCGGTCTAATGTTTTCATAAATGACGTCACTAATGAATCCAGAAAAACGGATAGTGTAAAGCGCTTGGGTTCTGAATTTAATTCCTAATTTTGCTAAAGTGGCTTAAAGATGCACGTTCGTAAGAACAAGTTTGAAAAGCAGAGCTGTACAAGCAGCAGACTACTGATATACTGCACAAATTTACCATCTAGCCTTGCATTATCATGGAAGCGAAATCGAATTGGTGAGTTTGATGCATCAAAGTCAATTAAGTGAATAGCGTGTGTTGTTTGCTTCGATTGCAATACATCTGCTCGACTTAGCTGTCAACATCGGCTAGTCCCATGTTTATACTGCACTGGGTTACTTAGAAAAATACCTTTGCTACAGAGAAAGAGAATTTTGTGCCTCGAGGTCTATGTAGTTACTGTAACATGCTTGCTGCACAAGAAAAAGTTTCTGCGGTTAGAACAGAAGTTGATGATGACCGCAAGGTCAAAAAGATTTTTCTTTTAAGTTTTTCTTTTAATTGAAAAACCCTTCAGTTAACAGTCACTTTAAATTTGCAAGGTCGAAAAGATTTTTGTTTTAAGTTTTTGTTTTAATTGAAAAACCCTTGGGTTAACAGTCACTTTAAATTTGCAGGATCGATTAATAATCACATCTACAGTAAATCTCAAGTCAAGTGACTGATTTTATGCAAATGGCAAAGCTAATGAAGAAGGTTAATACTTGGCAATGGTAATTCTGTTTGGATTTGGACATTTTTCACACCTCCACAATAAATTCTGCTTTTCTAAAGTGGTGCTAAAGTCAACCATACGAAAAATTTGACAAACTCCATTTACTGCAAATATGCATGCCATTTTAAATATGTTTGCACTTTGTACAAAGCGCTGCAATCTGAATACACCTAATGCTTTTGGTTGTGTTTTAAAATAAGATCTTGCAGCTCTGCTGCTTCTGTAAACTTTAATGAGCTTTTATTACTGAGATATTATTAATTTTATTTCAAAACTTGTGACATTTGAACTCCTCCATACCTGTAACTGTCTGGGAGGAACATATTATCAAACATATTCGCAAAAAAAGTCATACTTTTTGTTTCAAGCTTTTAAGCACGACACGTTTTATCCGCCAGGTAATTGTGCACGTCTTGACTTATTAGAAGAAAAAAAACGCATTCATGTTGGTGTCTATACAAAAAAACATCTCAACTAAACAATTAACGCTCAAAAGCAGAATAGAAAATGCCGGTGGAAAAGAAAGAGGATCCACACAGAGAAAACCAACGGATTAATTCGATTTTCACTAGTAAGGGCGTTACCATACTTTTTCACTCGGTAGGAATTAATCTGAAAAAACTTTTAGTAGATTAGCAGCCGCAAAGTTACAAAACACAATGTCGTATTCAAACTGAACTTTCTACTGTTGAAATTAATTCACTTGCAATTAATTCTGAAGCATTTCATGAATATTTTCACAGTAATTATAAAAATAATTACCATATTGCTCCAAACTATTCGCTCTGGTTTTCAAACCTTTTCTCCGCATTTCATTTTGATTTGTCCATTAAAATTTAAAACCAAATTTCTTTTCGGTTTAAATATTTATTTCTTTTCAATGCACATTAAAGCAACGCCCATCGAGTTAATGTGGAGAAATATGCAACTACAGCGAACATTCAAATTCACCACCAAATGCACAATTCACAATTTCTGCTACCATATACATTTTCAGTTTGGAAGATTAGCTTTGAAAATTATTTATAACGTAAACGTAGTAGCGGCGGTTTATTTTTAAAGGAGAGCTTTGCAGCTGAGCCCGATGTAACTGCTCCCGAAGATAGAACCATTTTCATTAAGCAGGCCAAGCAAATTACCAAAAGGACCTCAGCTGATGCAGGCAGAATAAAAGCCTTATCTGAGGCAGCAGTTGAAGCGGCACTTCTTAATAATATAAAATTCAACCTGGATATGTTTATTTATAATCATAAAAATAAAAGAAAAAAAATTGAGAATTTTCAAAATCCTATTTATTTCCGCTCCCTTCGTGAGTTTGCTTTTCACCATCAAAATCCTTTTACGAACACAGACTAGAAAAATAAACATGATTGCTTCAGATGCGACACGCATTTTGTCTGCGACCTTTTTTGCCAATTCAAGCTCGTAAACAAACGTGATGCACAAATTACAGATGAAAAATGCACATGAATGAAAGGAAGAAAAAGTTTATATGTCAAAATGTACGAGCACAACTTTCATTTTGAACGCAGGCTCGTAACTGGATATATTCTAACCTAACTGAGTTACCACAGCACAGCAGATGAGGAGACAATTGCAAGCCAACTATTATTAAAGCAATGTAAACCTCAAAAGCCAATCTTTTTTCTTCTGCATGAAGATTCTTTCCATCAAGCTGCATGGCGCCACCTAAAGCTTTTCAGGCTATTTCACTAGCCAAGAACCACAAGTTCGCTTTCGTCGTATAGAAAGAACTTTACAACTAAAAGACTAGACATCAAATGAAACACGACAAACCTGCAACTGAAATTTTCCATTTCAAAACAAATAAGAAAAGATTTTTAAATTTTCTACTTATTGGTCTCGTCAAATTTTTTATTGTCCTAATCTGGATCCAAATCGATTGGAACAAAATAAACTTTTTTTTATTGTGTTTTTATTCTTCTGGCTAAAGAAGCAAGAATATTTATTGCTGATAGAACTGTATAATATAAATTCCAAAAATATATATATATATATTTTCTTTTTATGTATTTTTCCACAAACATCAGCAATATGTCTCCATGAATAAACCATTTAATTTTGTTTTCATGGCACATGTTAGGTGTTTATTGCCCGATCTTATGTTAGGAGATACAGCACCCCTCATCTCTATTCATGTACATTGCATAATCTTTTATACAAAAGCAAGCATAAAACATAAAGGGCTTTAAAGACATGTACAGCGTTTGTATGGATAAGCTAGTGTTTTGTATTTCGTGTATTTGTGAAATATTTATTCGTACGTATAATGGACACTGGCAGAATTACTTGGACGCTGGTCAGGTACACAAATACATCCCTAGAGGTCTCTCTTACGCTTTCATTGCTTCAATCGATTTTCCATTAAACAACATGGCAGCAGTCAACGGGATAGAAACGAGTAAACAAGCTGGGATGGAAGTAGAAGTTATATTTTAAAAGTCAACTTGATAAGTATATTTAGACTCGAATTAAAGATCATTGCAAAATAAATAAATCAGTGCTTCAAATGTAAACATCGAACATTTTTATTTTTAAATTGTATCTCTGCAACCCGTGTTCAAACTCTATGCAAACAAGAATGCTTTAATCTCATAATCTATTTTATGCACTATAAATATTTAAATAGAAAAATTTAAATGAAATATATATTATATCTAATATAATAATGTTGATAATAGAATTAAAACTCTTATTTTTGGAGATTTTGTACAGCCTAAAAAATAAATGTGTTGCAATAATTGAAGAGCAATAACATCAGGAAATCGCGAATACGAGATGAAGCCAGTTGGTAGAGGAAAATATCGAGTTGAAAAATAATGGCACGTTGCCATGGAAAAGAAACACAACAAAGGTTGAGCCATTACTACTGCAAACCACAAACTAGCCCCTGGACTAATATTAAGTTGCTTTCCTTGCATGACGGAACGATGGGCGAAGCCTAACTGATGTTTGACAAAGTTGCCTGAAAGCTTGAGTCAATTGAAAAAATAAACACACTATTATATCATGTTAAGTAAATGGCATTTCAATAGCTGCTTCCAAAAATAGCAACACAGCTTTGTAATCGTGATTCGTTTTAGCATATTTTATGCTTCATTTTTAGTTCTGTGGACAGTGCTTTTCACCTAACCGTTTTGAGAGGGAAAATCCACATTGGCCATGCAGTAGACAACTCCATAAAACATCGGAAAATGTCTATCTAATATCTACATCTGAATGTAAAGATAATAAACACAATTGCCTAAATCCATTTCTCACTTGCATCAAGTACACAAAAGAACACGCAAATTCGCCATGGCAAAACTTGCTATTCCGGCAAAGTGCCCAGTAGACAAGAGTACAAAAAAAAATATGACAGCAAAAATCGTATTTATTCCCATCATCTTTTCTCTCTTCCTGCACACATACGATCGATATGTGAGTGCAGCCAAGCGAGTGAATTTTCTCCTCCCTCTTTTCCTTTTCCTTTATTCTGCCCACGTCAACTTCTCGCAAAGTAGAAGGAGACATCTTTGTGGCATCCACTTGACATTCCAGCAACCAAAGTAAATTTCTGACCATTGCCATCATCAATAACCATACAAAACGATGATTTGGGATTTGCAGAGAGGGGAAAAAAAATCTCCTCAACCCACAAATTAATCCTCACAGGTGATTTATAGGTTTAACAACCGAAAAAAAAAAGTTAAATCAAAAAGACAAAAAGTATTTTATTCCCTTAATTATTGATTTTGGCGTATAAAAAGCCTATAACTACTCTTCCTTGCTTCCAAATTAAGCCATCTGTAAGAAATGGCAATCAATACTTGTGTGCAATGGAGTCCCCATGTTATTCCCGTTCTCAGTCATTAAATTTCCCCACGAGTGGAAGACACTCAAAAGAAAGCTAAAACAATATAACTGCTGTTGAAGTTGTGGTGAGCAAAAAGAAACGATCAATTTAAAATGTATTTCTAACATCTAACTTCAAGGATAATGCGTTTCTAAACTTTAGAAAAAATACACCAAAAATCGCTAACCAATTACCAATCTAAAAATAAATTATTGTTTTTTATATTAACCTCATGGGCACCATGAATGTTGCAACGAGATGACCATTTGTTATCGACATAAAATTCCTTATCTCGGCCTAACACCATCTCATCAATGCTTGATGCATCAACACCAACAAACCAGTTTATTTGTTGTGAAAAAAATCGAAAATATTGTTGCGAAGCGTTATTATTGTTATTTTAGGCATCCAAAATGGTTTTCTGCAAAAAAAAAAGTTGAGGTAATAATCATTCAAATCATCAGAATTTTCGAAAACACGCTGTTATTCCGATTTTGAAAAATTGCATTCTTTACAACCACCGCTGAAGGAAATCTCGTGAAAAATATTATGTTGTAGGTAAAGGTCACTGAGTGTACACAGGATGGAAGCTATACTCAAAAGATAAAATTATAGCATAATCTGCGTCGTTCCAACTAAAAGCCTTATTAATTATTCACGTTACGTTTAATGATTTAGGGTAGAACTTTAAACCTTTATTACACTGTACTTATAATAAAACTTTATAAAATTATAAATAAATAAAAAACAAACACTCAAAAAACTGTATAAGAAGAAATCTAAGCGGTTTTTTTTTCCTTCCTTGTCACTTAAATCTTGTTAAATTGTCATCACGTGTCGCAAATTTTTCAGGCAAACAAAGAAGCTTTATTTCATAAATTATAAATTCAAAAATTCTGCATTCTGTAAGAACATCCGACAGAACTCACTAGATATCCATGCGCAGAACAAACCAAAAAAAAATATCGAAAAGAAAAACAAAGAATTAAAAACAAAGTCTACTACACCCTCTTTTGAGAAAACCAACACCAGTTTTTTGGCACCAACCCAAGAAAAAAAGCACAAAAATATAGTGAGTGGATCAACTAGCACCACTTTACTCTTAGAGCAGAACCACTTTTAAGGCTGATGTTTTGAGTCAATTTGTTGCACTAACCTTTGGCGCCAACAGAGGCCATGCACGTATTGGTGCATCATTCTTCAATTTTATCACTTCCTAGATGCACTCTTCTAGTTCCACTCTCTTCAGATGAGATTAATTTTCTCCCCGTATTTTTTTTTCGTCGCCTTCTCATTGAAAACCACTCAGTGTCAAACTTGAGTCATAAAAAATCTAACGACATAATTCTCAAATGGCTAATTAAAAGTTAAAACCGACTATGTTTAGTCCTGACTTCAACTCGCTATCAGTTTTGTGTTTATCGTGTCGCGTTTCAACACAGTCCCCCGTGAGAATGTTTATGAACTTTAAACGTCAAAACACGATCCCCAGACTCATTTTGCAATAAAATAATGTATTCAAATACTCAATTACGTTTGTCGTTTTATCGCAATTAACTTATCGTTTTGTTTCAAAGTTACAATTGTATAAATTGCTGCAACTTGGAATTGTTATTCTTTTTACTTAACCCCGTTTTCTACAATAGAAGGTTTCTTCAACTCGGCACAGCCAATTGTAGCAATAAAGCAACCTCAATTTTAGCCCAAAGTATCTTTTCTCTATCTGGAAGAATGGATCTAAGGTCATGAGATGGTATGTAATTAAAACTAGCAGCCCAATCTTTCCTTCTTTACACATCACTCCAAACATTAGTGCAATGGGAAAAGCATCACTGGAACTCATCGTGCTACTGGAATGTTTCACCTCTAATGACATGTTAGAGTGTAGGAGTAAAGTTCCTCGTAATGGGTCTACAGTAAGCTCAGCGCAGACACCACCATCTTCGAATGGCTATAAAAGTGTGGCAATCATTACTAATTAAAAGATTTAACAGCTGCCTTTCTTATATTTTTGTAAAACAAAATAACTTACAATTTACAATTTACAATTTTACACAAAATAAAAATGCTTTTTGCTGAAATCGAGACTTGTTTTTATTTCCCACACAACTTTAAACTAACGCTATTTTCGACATAAACTATTTCGAATTTACTAGCCTGTCATTATTTGGAAATGGCAACTTAAAAGTATTTCAGATTTTAATCACTACGACATTGGAATTTGAAAGAGTACGGTAACGAGGAAGACGCAAGCTACATACGTAATGAGGATTTTTATATTCTATTTTCTTACAAGCGTTTTGACGTTTCGCTTCGAGTCAGACTGTTTGTAAAAAAAAAATAGTTTAAAATGCAAGTTGAAATTATGTATTAGCAAGATGCTAAATTTAGAATCATAACTCTCGTGACCAATTGAAATTGGTCTGCATAAATGATCCCTTGATAACCACTGTAGTTACATTCCAAAAACTCTAAATTGGGTTTTTTTTTTCGAAATAAAACGAAAACTAATGCCCATTTTTTGCTTTTCCAGTAAATTTATTGTTCCGGCTGTTTAAAAAACCTTTAGTCGAGAGTCGAGACTAGAAATCCGCATGAAAGGAGGTCAGATTTATTTGAACGGAAATTGGCTTTTATCGTGGCTGTTGGAAGTCGCACAAGCCGGCCATGACGACGGCCGATCTCCATACAAATATTGGTAATATTTTATAAATCTTGCCCACAAGATTTCTAGCCGAATTCACAACTGTCATTAAATTAAGCCCAAACTTACAAATCTACGTTGTTATCAATTAGAATGAAATACGAAATTAGCTTAAAAAGTCGATGACAATGTGATCTAAAAATATAAATATAATCCATATTCGTTTCTCCTGCAAACATTTGTATCGCAAACGAATTTATTCAAATTTTTATTTAATTATCCGAAAAATAACTTGGCCTACAAAGAAAGCATTAGGTCAATAAAAATTAATTTAAACCCAATTAAAGTTTATCAGACCTATTAATAATAATAAAAAAAAAGTGTTGTCAGTCTTTTTTGTGTTGTACCAGAATAGAATCTAATTGCAGTTGTAATACCTAATGAACATAATGGTCATGATGTAATTGTAGTTGCAAGGTCCATCATTAAAAATGTATGTACTACTGACTGAAATTGCTATTGGCCTAATTAGAATGAATACGGGCTAATGCAGGGTAGCATTTTCGTACTGATCAGTGATCGCTAATTGCAATTAAATGCACTTTTAGCCTCCACTTTTTCTGACAAATTGTCCTTTAAAAATCTCATTGATTTTCTTCACTTGAAAATGAAGATTATAGATGAGTCAGCAAATACGAATTCGTTGAAAACTTTGAAATTGCACCGAGACAAAGACAAATCTCGCTACCTGTTTTTCCCAAATATAATAAGAAACCCATCCTGCGGGAAGAAAAAAAAGAAAACCAATGAATTTAAACCTTAAAACGTCATAATTCATAATTCTTAACTGTTAATAGCCTTAAACCTCTTGAAGACCAATTGCATTCGTCGAAAACATTGTCCTAATTGCTCAAGCGCATTAGGCAATGGAAAAGTAGATACAGAGCGACCACAAGCGAAAACAAATTAAGGTAAATGTCAGCCAATTGAAAATGATCATGGTATGGTGGAAAAGCTGCTCAAAACTCAATTATAAACAAACTGCTCTGCTCGTTCCTTTCCTACATAATTTAATATTTTTCTTATCAACGGAGGCAGGACAACAACCTAAAGCAACTACTTGACAATGTTATTCTTGCTTTTCAAAACAGTAAATAATATACGACATAATTCATGTCAAGTGAATTTCACTTCTCAAACTACAAGCCAAGACACAGAGTAGTTTTCCAAATCTCATTCTATTCTATTTTGTTTTAAAATTTCAAAACCTTATACAGGAGAGCTTTTGAGCGTCGTGTAATGTGATAGGATAGGAAATGTTAAATTCTTAAGTAATCTTTAAAGGAGTTGGCTCGCGGCCATTTTTAATAATTCGTTTTTATACCCAATAAATCGATACGAACTTCATTTCGAAACACTACACATTTGTCAAATAATTATTCAGCCATATCAACTAATTTGCTCAACTTTAAAAACGCAATTTTTACGATTACATAAATTGAATAAATCGCAATTTAACAATTTTTTTTAAACATTTAAAAGTTAGATATTCTTTAATTAATTTTTTTTTCCTCTATGATTTTAATTAATCAACGAAATAAAGTTGTCACCATCTTTGATGGACGTGGCACAAAATCTGCCAAAATGAAATAGGCAACATTAATCTTTTACTTGATCATCATCGACATCCAATCAAGAGCAGGACGAAAGCTCGTTTGTCACGATGTGGGCTTTTACGACATGATAACAGAATTGCTATTGGAGTTACGGGTTCAGTGAGCTAATTTATATTATCACACTACTTTTAGTGCAGAAAAAAATATGTTGTTGTTTTTATGGATACAATTTTTGAAATCATTGCCGCAAATATTGACACAGAAGATCTTGTTCGCGGTGCGATGCAGCATCGAAGTGTGGCATTACCAGGTTCAAAGTTCTAGATTTATTGACGGGTTTACCCCACCAAATCCAAGATTAAACATGGCGGACTCACAAACAAGCGCGCCTGAAGAAAATATTGCACAACCGCAGCCAATTTTCCAGTTTCATTAAAGATCAAATATGTTTTGAAAATTTAATATTAAAACATATTGTCATTAAAATCAATAACGTTGGCTTGAAAGAAAATAATAGCAGATGCAAGATGCTGGAATAAGACAAGATACCAAAGAAAACACCATTGAAGCCATTGAAGACAATCTATTTAGACTTCATTTTGCTTGTGTTTGACAAACGCAGCTAACAAATAATTACGTAGAGGGGGGGGTGGGGGGGTTCTTAGTTCCATCTGCTGCTTTAATTGGATGCCGTGAAGTGGGGACTTCCTTCCTCTCGTTTCACTTTCAGCTTCAGGCTTCAGCTGTTATAAAGTTTCTCCAAAGTTTCAATGCCTTTGAATCCGTCAACTATTTCTCCGCCTTGTCACATGAGAGTCAGATTTATTTTCATGCACTTTACACGAGAAATTCTAATGGGATTCAACCAAAAAAAGTTTCGAGTCACATTTGAAATCATAAAATATAGACAAATGTAAATTGAAATTGGAAGAATGCAGAAACTCGGATCCTCTAGTGAATTTGATCCCAGGGATATAAATGTTCTTTCTCCAGTAAAATATATTCCATCAAACTTTAATATTTTATTTCAAAAAAATCCTCACTTCATGAGTGAAAGAATTCCGAATGTGTACGTATACCCACCAAATGTTTATTTAACTGGAAAATGACGCCTGCTAGCTGGTGCAGCCGTGTGACCAACATCAACCATTAACGTATTGAGAGGATTATGAACCACCAGTGTGGTAACTTAACAGTAAAACTTTAAAAAAAAATTTAAAACAAAGAAAAACTAATTTTTGTAAGATCAATTAAATTGTTTTGTCTGGAGCATTGTTCTAAGTAAGCCTAAAATTGAATTTTCTTTTATCTTGGTTGCTGAAATTAGACAAACAGTTGAAGCAAAATCCAATTCATATTTGTTTTGCTCTTTGCATGCCGTAATTTAAACGATTAAACATGTTTCAATGTTTATCAAACTTTAATAACTTATTCCTGTTTTTAACACCTGTGTGAATTTAGAATCCACCTTTTTTAAAATGGGTTTTACATCATTAATTACGAAAGAACTTTCTAAAAATGTGTGTTTTAAACACAAAAATACATTGACATTAATTTAAAAAACGTGTCAAATCCAGCTGGATTTGACACGTTTTTAAATTATTTAGGTACAATTGCTGTTTTCGCAACATATGGTGAAATACCTATCTTTCTACTATTGCTTTAATAATTTGAACCATTTCGGCCAGCGAATTAAAACGGCCACAAGCGACAAATATCGTAATAATTCATCTTGCACACATTTCAAAATTATATACGATACGGGTGTAAATTTATGCGTACATGAAACATTACCTACTGCAATAATGACTGCCTGAAGCAAATTGTTTATTTTCCACTAAGCTTTTAACTCATCATGGATGTCTTCCATTGAAAACACATCACCGCCTTTTGTCGACTTCCGTCATGAATAATTCAATCAAAATTTTCTTTCGGACAATAACACTAATCATATTTAATTACAGCTTAAAGGAAACATAATCTCACCCTCTTCGGAAATATCGTAGTCCAATCTTCATCAAATGCTGCCGCCTTTCATCGACCAAAAGGATGTAAGGGTGTTGATAAAAAAGAAAACTTTGGCTGACCCTCTTCTGACCCTTTTACCTTGTAATACCAAAGCCCCATATACATTGACAGGGCACGACCTTTGCCTAAAGACAGAATCAATCAGATCCCATCGAGACATACCTACGGTAGTCCAGCTACTCACTAAACCACCAATTGAGACAAAGTAAACGACATCTGTCCAATTTATACTCGGACCTCAACTTAGCCTAAAGCCCACTACTTCCACTGACTTAATATTGAAGATTTTGTGTGCTTTTCGTATGACAACAGCAAACAAGTATCTAGACAGTTTGACATATCATAAGACGTACTTAGCCATTAAAGTGGATTGTAAATTTCCGGGCATTGACTTTGAGAAATACACATCATTTCAAACATATTTCAATCATTCATGAGGAAACATAAAAATACTAAGATTAACGAATGAAACAGATGATTTCGTTTCATTTCTATTTTTACTATCTTTTCCTAACAACCACATGCCAAAAAAATTTCCAATTTGACATTTCCTGTCAAAAATGATGCGTCTGGCTATCAATAAACATTTGAAAAAAAAATCAAAATGGTTGTCGACTTAACCTGTAATCAATGAAAAAGAAAATTGCCATCCCTTATCTGCATCGTGACGTCCTAATCGATTCTGTATTGGCAATTCAAATATCAGTTCGTGCTAATAATTCCGCCCACCAACAGCTTTTCCAATCTTCACTTATCAAAACCCAACATCTTTAAATGTATAAATGCAATGTGAAGACCGGCGAGAGATCAGATAAAAATAAAAAATAAATAGGAAAAAAACTATAACAAATATCTGATTTCCTGGTTTTAGAAATAATGCAAGTCGCTTCATCTATAAATGCAACTTTAACTTTTAAGTAGTCGTAATAATACGAGTCAGCTTACACGTAACCCCATCATCGCCTGGAGAGTTTGAAGATTGCAACTTTCCATGTTCGCAACGCTGAATGGGGCCATTGAAATCGTTTGCGATAGAACTAAAGTTTACAAAAATTAAACCCTATTCTTTTAGGCTCAGGACAAAGACCTATTCCACAGTGTTTCTAGTGCCAACACGAAATCTTTAGGGGATTTATTTACCCACTTCACGAATCGCAAAAAAAAAAATACTTTTTAGAGACTACGAAGCATTTTTTGAAGAATGCAAACGCCTTTTCTCTTTGTTTTTCTAACAACTCAGAATTTCAAGCAGCGAAATAAAAAAAATTCAAAATTGGAAAAAAAAATATTTCAAAAAATATTTTATTACTTTTTTTTTTTATTTATTCAGAATATAAAAATTACATCCATGGCTAATCACACGAGACAAATCCACGTGTGATAAAGAACCCAGATGAGAACAGAATGGTAAAATGAGTTAAAAGACCTATCTTCATGAGCAAGCTGAACTTGACGCTCACACTCAAACTTGTGCTGCGAACACGAATGGGTCTCCGGGGGCACGTGGACGAGACGGTTGCAATCTGTCCGTCTTGTAGAAGCTTTTATGCCGTAACAAATCAGGTCGGTAAGATGCAGCGCACACATTACAGAGAGGTAGAGTGGAGTCGGTCTATTAGTTACTCTCTTTTGCTACCATTTTCCCATCTCGTTGCCCCTGGCAGCCGCCATCACAATCAGATCGCAGATGCAGGATGCATCTGAAAACTTACCGTGACAAAAGAAAAAGAGAAAAAACCTCAATTACCAGAAAATATTTTTTTTTACTTTAAACTGCAGACTATAAAAAAATTATCTTGTATATTTTTTGTTTTAAAAAAAAAATCCTTCTCACAAAAAAAAAAAAAAATAATCAATAGCTAAGCTCAATGGCTTTTCAAGGAACCTGCACGAATGGAAGCAGCCAACTCATGCGCTTAGCATTACGCTGTAAACTTGATTTATGTAGAAGCTCACACAAGTTACTCTTTCAAATAATAAACTATATAAGATTATGCTTGTATAAAGCAATAAACTGTTGAAAGCGCTCTCAAGATTATTTGTACAGAAAGGTTTTTAATATGAAAGTAAAAAAAAAAAAAAAAAAAAAAAGATTGCGTTCACACAGTGACGTTTCACAGTTTGAAATAAAGTATAAACATTCAGTTATTGCCAACACAGCCGTTCGTGTGTTCGTCGTGAAAACTGATAAAGGTTCATTGACCTTTGATGCGCACGGTACGTACATTCTCTTACATGGAGATCTTCAAAACCATTTATGTTTTTAAAAATAAAAATTCTGTGCGCCTACTGTATTTATTTTTACACTTTTTAAAAAATGTACGCAGTATATTACTCCATTCGGCACACCTGATTCCTGAAAATATGTCCAACTTCAAGAAAATCGCGTGTGACGTTGAACGAGAACTGCGTGCCATGTGTACATGTCATTTTGGTCGCTGGGATGACGCTTTGATCCTTTGGCTGCCACCATCTGCCAAGAGAAAATTTTCCTTTCCCTGACAGATATTATGAAAGTTGGAGACAAATGATCACAGCAAAAGACAAAAAAAAAAAAAAAAATGAAAAGAAAAAAGAAAAAAGAAAAAAGAAGAAAAAGAAGAAGAAAGACTGAAAATTCCCAACTGTGTTCCATCACACAAACTTTATTTTTTTCTTCTTCTAGATTTTTAAATTGCATTCCATTCATCTTTAAACTGATTATAATCGCACAAGCGAACAGGTAGAAATTTTATTAAAATCCATCTTATCACGTGCACTTATCTCCTTCTCTGAAAACTCGTCTGACTTGGGAGATATCTGCGTGCTCGTGCCCCTCCTCCTCCAGCATTTCTAGAGAGGTCACGAGCTCCGTCGACGTTTGATTAAATCCCAGCGACTCACTCAGCACACTGGCCGGCTGTAATCACCCTTGCTCGAGACGTGTAGGCTTCGTGGCCTCTTTCATGCGGTTGCCACACAATTTGCTAGCCGTAATTCATTTGATAGAAAGCCCACTCCCCACCCTTTCAACCCCCTGCAACCTCCCCTCGCATAATAACTGCAACGATGGACAAGTCAAAAAACGCACAATTGCACGCTGCAAATATTTACTCACCCCAATAACCCTCACTCAAAAGTGATGCCAGTTCTGCGGCAACCTTCGCACGTCTTACAATGTGCACTTTGCTCCGCGAACTTATTACACAAAGGTTAAGTAAGTAGAAAAATTAAATAACTAGTTCGAGAGTATTTTCGAGTTTGATTTTTCGGTCCACGGGTTCGTCTAACTCAATGGGAATAAAGAAATACAATGCGTGGTCTTGGGTTTGTGGGTTCCGGTAAATAGCAAATGACCAAATTATTGTAATGACCAACCATTATTATAGTAATTTTTGCTAACGCTTGATCTCCCCCCATTATCTTTCATGGGAAGTGTTAAAATAGAGAGAGGGTAAAACAGCTCCCGCGTGACGTAATCGAAATTCGGTGAGTATGATGATGCATCCATTCATCTCTCCCTGTTTAAAGTATTAAATTTCCCCACATGAAGAACACAATACAGGGCAAAGCACACACTCCCTTTATCCCACCGAATGAATTATGCAAAAGCAGCTCCATGAACTGAGACAAAGACAGAATCAAAAGCGTAGTCATCAAACCTAAGCTTGTCTGTCAGGCAACCCCAAGTTTTACAATGACCTATTGAATCATAAGCAAAGGATAATCAACACAAAGAAAACCAGCACGGGTTTTTAGTAGAAAATCTCGTCTTATCTCCATTTCAAATCTCGAATTTCACTACCCTTCAACATGATCTCGTCAGCTTTGATTATAGGGATAAATTCTCTATTTCAAATCCAATTAGTTCCTTTTTTTTCACACGGTTTAAAACCCTCTTTCTCACTCGAGCGCAATTAATGTTTCAATTTACTCAACAGATAGGATTTGAAAGCGCACTGCATTTCTATTCAATACGCCATTTATTTCTCTCTTTCTTCGCTTTCTGTACGCATCATTCTCGCTCAGACACTCGAAATGTTTGTCTGCACAACAGACAAATAAATAAAAATTCGATTCAGGTTTAAAACGGAAAAGGAATTTATTCAATATCTTTAACGCGCTTTAATTTAGCGTCAAAAGTTAAAAGCTTGCAATTTAATGAGATAAAAAAATCAATAGTGCTTTATATTTAATCGTGTCGTTCTAATTCATGAATTATTCTAATGGTCAAATGGTAAAATGTTTATTTGCAAATTTTAAATACAATAAAATAATAATTACGACCACCCAATCCTACGCTTCAATCTCGCTTGTGTGGTCTACTTTCCTCCTACAAGTGAAAGTAAAACCACCATTTTTTCAAAACATAAGTTTAACATAACGCAGTACGAGTGTCATTAATAACTCCAAAACGTCAAATATATTTTCGCAAACACTCGGTTAGCCGTCATTTCCATATTCCAATACACAAAAAAAAATCCTTCTTCCATTCCCAATTGAATCATAACACAAAGTTCACATTATGTAAATATGTAAAACCAAGCCCCCTCGAAAAAAATAAAACAAATATAAACAAACATATAATATGTTCTTTAAGTATTACTAAGGGAAAAAATGAGGGTCTCGATAGTAGAGGCCAAACCAGGGCATCTTATACAGCCAGCCGGCGCCTCAATTGCGCACAGCAACAACTTTCTCATGACAGACCACTCTTTTTCTATCCCCTGAATTTCAACATCCAAACGAAAAATAACAGACAAGTGGCTACTAAAGAGCACACTGTCTATCTCATTATCTCCCAGTGTAGACTGACAGCGAGCAGTCCAGAACCCATAAAACAAGCAACGGCAGAGAGGCATAACCAAAATAGATGCATACTAGAAAATTGTTGCGAGTTATTTTGGATCTAACCCACAGGAAATGTCCCACACGCCATTCAGCTTATTCATCAAACGAGAGTCATTTTAGGTCTCGTGGGCGTCGTCAGTACTCAGCTTCGGATACAAATCATGGGACATGATGCTCCGCTACATGAGGGTTTATCGAACAGAGATCACGGATCTGAGCAGATATGACCTTCGTACTCGAGCCCATTTCAGTCCGAAAATGAGATGCTCAATCTCTCCATTTCGCTTATAACCTCACATATTTCACTCAAGAGTCCGTTTAAGTGCTCACACATCCTCTGCAATCACAGAGGGGTCACTGAGTGATAATGCACACTCTTACACCGCAACCCTTTGAACCTCAACACTTTTTTTTCCCACTTTCTTTCAAAATAGTTTAAATATTTACTCATGTACGATAATTCTGTTATTAATTAAAATAAAAATATCAACAAAAATCACTAGGTATTAATTAGATCCGAGTCTTAAACGTAAATACACGCAAATCGGTTGTTCTACATGTTAAAAAAGCAATTTCCATCCGTTCAATGTTTTACACCCGTTTAAACAATTAACTGAATGCACCTACGAAATCGTTGTGATGTCGAGCGTTAAGGGAATTGGTACGAAAACCAATAAATTCGTTTGAAAAAATAGAATTTTGCACTTCAAAATCATCTCTCAAATTCAACATTCCTTGCAAGAACTAGATTTTAATAATCTATCTAATCCAACTCTAAACTGGAAGACTCAAATTTGATTGTTGCCACATTAGATCTGTACATTTGAATTCACACGTTCATTGGAGCATGCAAATAAATTAATACAAAAAAAAAAAAAACGAAAAAAAATATTTTAATTGGTCTCACATGGGGATTATCTCATTTGACCTTTTTTTTAAAAAAAAAAAAAAAAATTCTGTCTAAAATTCGTGTTTACTCTACAAATTTCCACCAAGTGGATTAAATTTCCAGTGAATAACCTCCCTCCCACTCGCCCCACCAGCCCCTAGCCAAAAAAAATCAATTTTAATATCTATTCAACATACATAAGTTAGCAGATTCTATTGTTTCGGCTCTCGCTGTTTCTCCTTTTTCTTTTTTATATATCGCTGACGTAGAAATGTACACAGCAGCTGTGACTAGTCTCAGGGAGGAATTCACTGCACATCCATCAAGTAACAAGAAAACTACACGATCGCACGAGGAAGGATTTAAGCGAAAGAATGTTGAGAGGTGCTATAAAGAAAACCTAGCAAAATATTACTTCCAAATGTAACATCGCAGCTGTGTTCACACTACACCACACTCTTGCTTTTCTTATCATAACATTCTAACAAGAACTAATTCATTATCTACAGCGGTCTGGGTGGCGAATTTTTTTTTTTTTTTTTTTGTTGATTGGGGGGTAGAAGGCTGTTACCGTTATCTTCCCTGCCTTCATCACCACCCTTTCTTCTGCCTTGTTTCACCCATATAATGTAAAAATAAATGAGTTTTCAAGATAATAAATAAAAATTTCCCCTTTTCTCCTCCCTGGCCTGCCAATCATTCACAGACCGGAAACATAATTTCACTTGAAAACTTCATTTCATTTCACAACTTATTCCGATACATTTGCAATCACTGCTGCATATACTTAAAGGGTTAACAGGATTGACACGCACTTTCGCACTCTTGCTGTCACCGTCCATGATGGGTGGAGTAACAACCAGTTTTCATAATAATAATCGTAATTTGTCACGTCAATCTCAAATAAATACTCACTTGATCATACCGCTTACTGCTACCGTACAACTCACGTAAATTTCCTTCGTTGTTCCGAGATATACGAAACGAAATTAATCTTCAGAACGAGTCGAATTCATTCGGTATTTTCCCAAAATCGATTCCAAAATCCATTTAATCTTTTCATTTTATTTCTTTCATCTTTTTTTTTTTCTCTCAAAAGAAATTGGTTTCGTACTTATCTTTGACTAAAACTAAAAGCCAACAAAAATTAAACTCGACAAATGCACAATTAATCACGTCGGTAATTAGATAGCATCAAAACGAGCAATTACTACTTTTATGTTCCTCGTGTCGGTAGCCCGTTACCGGATTAAATCTCAAGTTTAATGATACGTTTAAACAAAAACTTAAAACTTAACCGAATAACTCGATACAAAACGAGCGAATCAAACATCCCTCATCCCTATTCATTGAAATAACTTTTTTTAAATGAATAAGCAGTCGCCGTATCGCATCACTTAACGGTGAACTCACGTAATACTAAGCTCCACGGGCATAAAAAGCGAGAAGTCCCAATATAAACACATCTAGTAAGCCCATCAAAAGGCAAAGTTAAGTACTAAACTGCATTCCCCGGCACATCTCGCTTCTCCTTCATAGAACGCGTGATGGCAGGCATCTTATGGGTATAGTGCAGGCAGGTGGGGACATGGCTGGGTGGGTAGGGCGACGTTGAGCACTTGCATTTCGCTGCCCCATTAGGCCCGCGTTTATAATTCAATGATCTGGCGCGTCAAGTTTCATCAACTCGCGACAAATAAACAGGCTTCACTTTTGCTCGTTGCTTTTTAACCGAGCAAATAATTCGTATCTTGCACCAGGATGTGTAGTAATGGCAATTTTTTTTTTTTGGTATTTTATTTTATTTTTTTAAAGTTACATCTGGTCGTGTAATTTTAACCTTTTTAAAAAAAAAAGTTTATGATCCTCCTTGCTCTTCTGTAATAATCAAGTATTATTCCCGGTGCTACTGTCTTGAGGTTTTTGCACTTATTCTAAGGTAAATTTTATTAAAATTCTCTCCAACGTTTCACCCTCACCTGCTAAAGCCATCATTTACTTGGGCATAGCGAAAGTTAAATTTAAAAGGAAAAAAAAAGCGTAACGAAAAACATCCTGACAATCGCATATCATTCCATCTGGTGTGAAAAGGAAATTGAAAAATGCTTCAACAACCTTACTTCCCTCTCAACGAATTTTCTAAATCAAATCCAGTTATACTTTTGATAAAAAGAAATAAAAATATAATATAATAAAACTACAAAATAACAATTTTTTTTTTTTTTTTAATTTTTTTTTTACAAAGTTATATCGTATTATAAAACAAAAAAAAAGTGTTTGATAACAAAATCTCTTTTCAAGCTGACTATAAGTTTAATATCGAATTCGCACATCTGTAACTGTCCCGTACTCCCGGTGTCCACTGCAACAAACGACTTCCGATTTGTACGGGCGATTATGTCTCTAGCATTTGATAATGTCAACAAATGACACGTGCAAAGCCATCCATCATTTTGACAGAGAACAAGAAGCCAAATAGCTTTTAAAGAGTACACATATGAAGATCTCTAGATTGACGATAAAAAGGAATTTCTTTTTCCATAAATCCATCACCCCTTTTCGCTACTCGCCAACAAACGTGATTTCAGATCGCCGAGTTAATGAGTAACCGGAGCAAAGTATTTAACTTATCGTAAATTTAAAAATCTTTCTGTAAATTTCTCACACTGTTAATGTTAATGACTCGCAATTCACCGAGTCGAAATATTCCCGACACGTGCGGCGGCGCCGAGGGACGAGCGTGCTCAGTTGTTTTCTCCTCAGGGTTCCACCTCGGAATAACAACACGCTTTTATAATAATGAAAAGAAAAATGGTTGCACTAGCGGAAAGCAAACGTAATTGCCAAAGCAAGAGATGCCGCCCTTCCACCTTTGTTACTTTGTAGGTCCCGCATTTGTACCATCCCCTTAACAAAAAAAAAAAAAAAACAATAAAAAAAAACTGAAACTATTAAATGTTACAGATGATCCGCTAATCAATGTTGCACTCCCAAGATTATAATTTAAAAAAGGGTAATGATTCGAACGAACGTATTTAATTATTCTTCTTTTCCAAAAAAATTTAGACTTATTATCGTGGAAGATTCATGTTGAGCCGTAAGACTAATATCTTTTTTACACGCATAAAATTCCTAAATAAGTTAAGATAAATAATGGTTCAATTATGAACTCATGAGTTCCCTTTTTTTTTTTTTTTTTTTTTAAAAAAAGAAAAGAAAAAAAAAATCTACAAATTCCCATTTCGCCCACCGTTTCTTTTAAATCAAGTTCTTGTTAATTTGTTGCTCAGTTGGATACAAAAGAGATAAAATGTTCCAACTCACGCACACAGTAGTTGGAAAAATGCATGACCTTATCTAATCACATCCATAAGCCCAAACAAATTTTTAAAAAAAATTAAAATTACGGTAATTTTTCATATTGTTTGTACACATGCGATTACAAACTTTAAAAAAAGTCACCAAGTTAACTTCGGAATTTCCTCTTTGGTCACGGCTCGTTAATAACAGAGGAAACTAGTTAATTGGTTTCCCAGCTTCAAACTCCGCCATTGCCAATCTTATTATCACGGTAGAGCATCTCAAACCGGACTGCACGTTTGACCTCTTCACATAGCATTAACACGCGCCCTAAACATTACGTCTTAAGATGCAGGCCACTCCGAAAGCCTACTGCAAATCCTCACGTCAAAAACAGACGTCTCTTCATTTTTCTCATTCTCCACAGCTGAGTGCGCACCAACACTACGAACATTCTTCATTTAATAAATCCAAGGCTCGTTAATACAGTCATTAATCAACATCGCTTTTGTATTTCATCGAGAAAAGAACTTTGCCCAACCTAAAACTCCAAAACCCAAACTGAAATTGGAATGCAGTGCACTTTTAGGAGATAAACACACAGCGAGTCGCTAAACCCTCTCTGCTATATAGCAAAGTTACAATACAGAGGCGGACCCATTGTCAAGAAGAGAACGGTTTAAGTCAAGTTCCATTCATCTGTCACTGTCACTCCATTGAAAAAGGTTAATCAATGTGAGTTTAAAAGCTTGCCCACACACAAAACTACCCCTTCTTCGTCCAAAGACAGATTACCTTGCCATCCACAATGTAAACCCAAGTCTTCGCAAACCGCTTAAAGAAAATATTCACCGCCATAAATATCCCGGCTTTTCCGAGCCAACGGATACGGCAGCCATATTGAACAGCAATTTATTAAGTGAAAACTATAATTTGATTCTTTATCAGCCTTGATTTACTGACAACTTCCCTCCCTCTTCAATTGGAAATCTAATTGGATTTAGTGCGCATTGGGGTTAATATTTCATCAAATAATCACGTGACAAAAGTTTGATACAAGTTACATATTCTTTGCTGCTATAAATCTGTGTCGAGAGAAAATTCATTTCCCCTGGAAGCAATTGGTTAATGCACCATTTAGTTAAGTGCATCTATTTCAATCGATGCAAGGAATACGCGTTTTAAATAAAAAGGAAAGTTTTGCAAAATCTTTAAATTTTTTTTATTTTTATAATTGAAAAACCAAAAAAAAATTTAAAGTAAAAATGAAACTTTTTCGTGGAATTGAGTTTCTCGACATGAAGGACTAGCACAACCGTGTCTTTTAAAATTTAATGCAATTTCTTAAAAAATTCATCAGAAAGGAAAATCTTAAATTCACAAAACTCTTCCATTTGCATCATTTTTTTCCTCTACATTTATTCTCTATTCATAATGTTCTCGTTTACAATTTCATATTTTATACGGAGAATCTTAAAAATCACACTGTAAAAAAGCCCCAAAAAATAAAATATTCAAATTTTATTTCTTTTTTTAAAATTACCTAAACCTCAACCTTCCATTTACCGTTTTGAGTACATTTTTTAATCTTCATTTTGTAATTCAAAAAATGTAAGTTGTTGTATACTGTCACATTTTTTAAGTGAAAAAAAGCCAAATGAACATTCCTTTTACACAGGTAAATGCCAGTTGTCAGCACCCTACCAACCTGTCTAACACACGTGGCTAGTAAATCTGTCAGTTTTGTTCATCCTGTAGGCAAGTAGCTGTGTCCGCTTTTCTCTTTCTCACTTGTACATTTGCGTAATTACAGTACCGGTGGCTTTGACTTACGAGGCTCGCAAACCCGATCTTGCTCCTAGGTATTCTCATCAGCCAAATTCAACCCTCGAAAAGAATAAATAAAAACTGCAATTAACATTAACGACTCTTTTCATTCTACGACAACAAACAGAAGAATGTTTTTCTTTTCTTTCCCTAAACCGAAGAAATAAATTACTTAGAGCTCGCTTCACCTCTGGAATCAAGTGGAGGAGATTAGCAAGACGAAAAACAGAATTGCGTCCAATTCTCTAAGGTTTTCTTTCTTCTATTCAGCCTTGAGAGGTATTAAAGTGTTTGAAAGGCCCTCGGGGCGACAGGTTCCTGCCCCATCATTTTAATCCTGCCCGCTCGTGATTACCAAAATCTAGCTTGCCATCTCGGTGGACCTGGCAACAACCAACCATGTAATAAATAAAAGCTCAATATGGATTTTTTTTTTTTTTTTAGAAACAATTAATCGTTGCAGGTACTCTCATTTTAGCTAATTAGGTAGCTATTTCTAAAAGACTAGTAATTCATTCACCCCACCTTAACTTATCACCCCTTGGTAATAAAACCAGGTATGTAATTACCCCGTGTAAAAGACCTCTAAGTCAACCTACGCCTCGTGTCAATTGAGGAAAGTGAAATAAATTGGTTTAATTTTTCACTTCAAAAATTGAGAATTTATGGGGAGGATTGTAAGTGATTCGAGAGTCTTTCTGCTAATTCAATTTAGACAGGTAGTAGTTTTAAAGGAGTCTGTAGAATGAAATTGTGGTGGATAAGCGTGGAATGCACGGGATATAGAGCGGAGAAAAGAATTAATCATTGTAAAGGTTAATAGAAACACCGGTAAATGGTGATGGAGTAATTCTTACTATTAAAATAAATATGCTTCGGTTATTATCTTGTATTCACACAGCAGTTTCTCCTTTTCTGGAATCCCATTCAGTTGTCATGAGCTTCAAAAAGATTACGAGGAGGAAATTGTCATTTTGAAATTGCTGTTGTTGGTTTGCAGCTACTATCATCAACTATAAGGCGTTAAAGCGACAGCTAAAGCGTGTGAGAAAAGATTGAACAAAACGAATGAGAGTTTCTTGGCTTAAGCGAGTCTCCCACTCGCTCAATTTACTTTGGAGATGATTTACCGTAGCAGATGAAAAGAATTTTTCAAAAAAAATAAAAATTTCCTAAAAGGAAAGAAATTTTTCCAAAAGAAAAAAAAAGTTAAAATCACATTACCATTCCTCCAAAAACCAAAAAAAGAAAAACATAAAAGAATAAAAATTCTTTTTATAAATAAAATCTTTGAATTTATATTTTCCGAACTACCAAACCCGCTGCTTTTTAATATACCTCTTAAAACGTGATTGGTCAAACAAAACTGTTTGAAATTCAAGAAGCGCGCACTCATGCTTCACATATATCCGCCACAATTCAGTGAAAAGATGATATTTCTTTGTCCTGTTCTGTCGGAGGGAATCTCACGGCTCCCCTGTAGTTAGTAAAGGTGAAGGGTCAGATGCAGTTGAAGCCTCAAGGGACACATTAAGCCATACTTAAGAAGACGAAAAAAAAAAAATAACCCTAGTTCAGACTTCAGAGCCTCCTGTGCCCCATGCTATGCAGGATCCGAATGGGTGTGGGAGGACTACGCAGACATTCTCATCAGAATCCTCAGCAGCTGTCGTCGAATGAGTTTGACATCAAAAGAACTCTCTTGTATATCTCAATTGACTCGTTCCAAATTGAATCCAGACACACCCTAACACATTTTCCTTCTCGTCAGCGAGTCGTGATGGGATAAAAGAAGAAAGGTAATGTCATAAGAATTTAGACACAAGCCAAACTATCCTTCCCACTTGACTTATTTTTATTTTTTTATTTTTTCTCTCTCGTCCAACTTCTTCCTTCCATTATTGCTTCCGACACTTTGGAAATGTCTTCAATATCGAACCATTTTCTACGAAAAAGCTGACGAGGGGATTCATTTAAAGCTTTGAATGAAGTCTTAAAGGATAAAAAAGAGAAGAAAAAAATAGCGATACGTGTATGCATTGAAGAAAAAAAAAGAAGAAAAAAAATTGCAGCAATCAATTTCTTACGACTGCTGCTTTAGTGATTTCATTTCGAGGAAATACTTAACCCGTAAAAGGGAGATCAAATTTTTGTATGGTGATCTCATTCGTCACATAAAACAGCATTCATAAACGTAATTAAAGTAAACATTATAAATCAAGGCTTTCAAAATAAAAACTAGTAAACATATTCGTCACTCGACACTGCTAACAAGTTTAACCAATTAATGTTTCACCGCCTTGAGTTGTGCAACAACAATTTTAAAGTTCGGTTATACAAACCGAGCGAAAACAGCTTGCGAATACGAAATGAGATTCGAGAATTATACAACGCTTCAAAAATTTAAAAATAAATTCATAAATAAATAAAAATCTCGAGATTTATTACTCGCATTTAAAAATATTTTGTACTCGATTTCAACTTCCTTGAAGATGATATCGCTGAGAGGGCGACAAGCGAGGGGGAAATGAAGATATACGATTTAAAAACTCATTTATTTCATTCATCTCATCCTTCACTCAATCCGTGTGACAATGTCTACTCAAACACTTATTCGATTACGGTTATCTCTTCCACTTAGTTAATTTTACTATAGGTTTAACTGGACCGTGTTCATTTGGATGACCGCATTTATTCCCACGCACTTCTAACGGAAATCTGCAATTACAGTTTTCTTTGTCTTTTTCTACTGTCTCTTTATCAATCACAACTCGTTCACTTTACAAAAAAAAAAAAGATTTATTGTTTTTGAAAATATTCAAGCAATATTTTATTTAGAAACTCATTTTAACCGAGATAAATAACAATTTTTTACCCACCCATGTTGATTTAAAACTCCATTTTTTTTATCTTTAACACGATTGCTATTCATCTAGCGACCCAAAAAAGAAAATGAAAAAAAAACAGCAGGTGTGACAGATTTTATTAAGAAAGTGCACACAAAAAATTCCACAGGGAACAATCCATATTTCCCTTTTGAATAAACAACATTAACAAAAAAAAATCATAATTACCAGGTGAGAAAACCATTTCTTCATCATCATTGCAAGTCATCACCCCCCAAATTCATATACTTATATTTCCATTAAAGTACTCATTTCTTCCCATTACATTAAACATAGCAGAACAAAATACACACCAACAAAAATTGGATTTCCTTTTGAAAAAGAAAAAAAACTAGCTACTGATAGTCCTCTAAATTAGAATGCACTCAAATGGAACTCTAAGAAAAGCATACACCGTAATCAAAAAACGATTCAATCCAGTGAGTAGTTTCATATCTCGATTCAATTTTTCAGTAAATGAACACGACCGAGTTCATTCACGTTATTTATAATTCTTATAATTTACATTACAAAATATACATTGTATTAACCCTCGTTAATAATGTCACGGTTCGTGTAAATGTGCAACCCACGTTTGTCAATAATAATAAAGAAAGATGCGTCTAATCTAGGCCATATTCAAAACGCCGTTATTTAATCTAATAGTTACACCTACAGTGTTAAATATTGTATTGGATTACGGAGGCGCCATCAGTCAAGCAACACCCTTCTTTTTGTTCCTTCCACTTTCTGAATTTTGAGCTTAAAACATCAGGTTTAATATTTAATGCGCCAGAAGCCAGTCCGAATAACCCTGAAGAATGCACATAGCTAAAATGGCACATTTCGTGCAAAACACGAAGAAAATAAGAAACGTTACTTATCATTTCGTGTACATTCTCATCAATAAATTACACCCGTTTGTAAAATTCGTGTTGCAATCAATTTCTCTTGTGAGTGTTAAACAATATCACCATCAAAACCTTTAAAAATTGAACAAAAATGAAATTGTTTTACAAAACGAAGAAGTAACTGTTAAGGATTCATTTTTATTTCGCCAAAATGATGAAAACGTTCTAAGAATGTCCTATAAACTTAGATTTTTAATCTTCTAATTTTCACAGCCGCCAATTTCGATTCAATTCATTCTACAGTGTCCTTATGTAATAAACCTTGTTTTTATAAGCCTCTTAAATTCCATCTCGACCGCAATAGTGTGGAACTAATTTCTCGTGCACAAACTTTAATTCCTCGTGGCTCCAAAAGACCTTACATTGCGGCAGGTTATAAAACCAAGCAATAAAAGACGTTCCCTTTTTACACGTCTCGTCCATACATGAGAGCACGTATACAATCCTTTATGACTCGTAAGACAAAGAAACCCTTGCTTTGACTCATATTACATATTTGCACCTCAAACCTTTTGCTTTTATCTCTTTCCCCACGCTCGTATCTGGAAGGAACCCCCGACTGTGTCCAACCCATTACGTCACCAGCCTCGACACCTCCCATTATCTCATAAAACCTAAAGTTTTGACATCCGGTTGGGCCTCAAGGCCTGAATCTTTCTAAAGGGTGTCCACGACATTTATTAAGCCAACGGACCAGTTAATAAATTGTTGCAGTGAGCCTTAATCTTTCACCGCCAGAGCTCGCCATTCCACTCAAAATTATACACCTGACAACGACATTCATTCATTAATTCCTAATATATTCCTCAATCCCATTTATTCCTTTCAACATTTCCTCACTTCTCAGAATTCAACACAAAAGGATTCATTTGCAGCTCCGAAATGAAGAAAAATAAATTTGACGAAAAGGGTCGGTGACCTTTCCTCGTTCAACACAGGCGCCTCCAACATCGATAGATGCAAACCTCCCATTTATGCAAAGGATATTGCATTACCGCGAATTAATAAATCTCATTCCTTCTCACGTCTTACGAGATTAAAAAAAAAAATGTCATTTTAAGAAAAATAGCAAAATAAATGACACTTGGCATTCATTTGCCTAAAAAAAATTTAAAAAATAAAAATAAAAATAAAAATTCTCTATTTCTTGAAAAAAAATTATACACGAAATTTTATTGAATTTTTCTCAACCTCGTTATAGCGAACGAAATCCAATTCGGGTTAAAGATCCCCATTTCCCTCACTTTTTCATTGAAAATAGATACCAAAAGCCCGTCTTTGTACCAAGATTAGGGGAAAATGATGTTTGGAATCGACCCTAACCCACAATCTTTAAACTCCTAACTTGAAAATAGACCTTAAAGTGGGATTTAGGTTCTTCCCGTTTCTTTCACAACCACCTAAACGCTACTCATTCTACTTTTTCCAAAACAAGCTATACAGAGAAAAACCATGCAAAACGATTTGCGGTGTATCTTAAACGAGATTAAATAAACCACTCAAATGCTGCCCCACTTTTTTATATTTATTTTTTAAAGCAGGCAAAAAAAAAAAAAATCGCCCCTCACTACAATGAAAAAAAGATATCTGGCAGACAGCGATTGGCAACATCTGCTGGAAACTACTGAATTAATACATCCAGTTTACAACTCAAGTCTTTTGTATGGATTTCGATAAGCTTCCGAAACCTGACAACAACATTAAACAACATTTTATACAACCATAAAATCGCCAGTAAAAAAACACCGTACCGACCCTCGGTATCGACACAAGCTTAAGCCGGGCGAGACCCATCTGGAAGTCTCGAGATTCGCATTTCAAGAGGGGGAAAATGGTCCTCCGATCGGGTGGTCGTCATTAAAATCATCCTTTTTTTTTTTTTTTACAAATCACCATCTCCGATTTCCCTATACTGATGTGATTAAAAAAAATCTAAATTTCCGAAATACGTAAAAAATGGAAGTGAAAAACCTGTTATCCGAAAACATTCACACACATCAATTAGACATGCCCTGTTAGGTGTAAAGAAAACCGTTTTGCTATTCAGAAAACCTAACAAGCCAAAAACGCATCCCAATGCAGCGAGTTATATAGCGAGGAAGAAGGGTGATTTTCTTAGTACGAGGTGATAAATATCCTTGTCACAATCTTCCTCCTTCCTCTTGAAAATTGAAAGACTACTCCGTCTCCCCACTTGCTCCTCATGCGCCAATGCAAAAGAAGACTTACAAACGCCTAACTCTATTTTCCACACGCATGATTTTCGCTTTTCGAGGTGAGAAAGCGTAAGGGTGCAGCTGCACCAGGTGGTTTGTTGATGATGGCACAGCGAGAGTAAGGTCGATGGATCAAAACTGAAAATCAACACCAGACACATTGATGTTTCTAACCTGTGATTATTATTATAAAAATAAAAATCCATTTAAAAAAAAATAAAAACCATTGTAAATTACATGAAATTAAATTCATGTTCAACTTTCAACGATTTTTTTAAACAAGAAGACAACATTTTAATTTTTTTTTTAAATTTTTTTTTTTTAAATTTATTTTTTACTTATTTAAAAACATGAAATGAATATGAGGAAGAAGTATGATGATTGCCTTTTTGACCGTATCCACTACAGGGTCGAATATTTGACTCCTGGAATTTGATTAGTATTCCAAGACCGGTGTACTATTTGTCACAAGCATCAGTAACCAGTCTTGCTGTAGGTTTCTTCTTCTCTTCTCCAACCTCGTACGACGAGTGACTTCAAAAAAGGTATTCCACACCTGGAGTTGGAAAGCACAGAGTGCACAATCCCCTCCCCCTCAATGTGTCATGCCAACACGTCTCCTCCTATGACGAATATCGTTAGAAGAAAAAAAAATTCAATTCGCCAGTCGGTGCAATTTGACAGGTGCATCGGACAATTAATAAAGTTAATTTTTTTTAAAAATTTTATGATAAATTTGTATTATTTTATGCAAACAGTTTTATTCCATCTCGATTCAAACAGACAAAATTATCGACTTGTTTATTCGTTGTTTGCCAAGTCGTCAAGGAGCAGAAGGAAAGAAGTCTCTTGATAATGGGCTCTGGTAATGTTTAAACAAACAAAGCAGAAAAAACAGTGGGAAAAAAATAATAAAAAATAAATAAAAAGTTCCTCAAAGTTCAGATCCGAAGACAAAAGAGACTCGAGCTCGTTGAAAGGGGGTCCGATTGACCTACCCAGATGGCGCGTGCGTGACTCAGAATTCAGTACACGAATAATAAATCTTTAGATATCCCTACCTTAAACGGCATAAAATTTATTTTTAGGCGAAAAATTTCGCCTTTAAAATAAAAAAAAAAAATAAAAAAATTCTAAAGACACTTAAAGAACCCAATTTTAACAACTTTACAACGCTTAAAAAATCGATGGAAAAATGCCAAAATGACAATTTTAAAGTTTCAATCTATTTTCCACCACCCCCACAATGTGAGACAAATTGAAATTAAAATAAAAAGCAAAATTAGTTCGTCATAATAAGAAACGAACATTTATGAATTGAAAAGAAAGTCATTTTCAAATGAAAAATCTTATTCTCTTATTTTTGGCATATGGCATAGACACTTTTACATTCCCCCTTAGCACGACTTGGTATTGATGTAGATTGGCCAAAAGCCAAAAAAAATGGATTTAACGACATTGCCATCTGCTAATTAGAATCACAATTCACCAAGGAAACAGTCAATGTCTCAATCACAAATACATATATATATTTTTTTTTAATTCCACCCTGTATTGAACCGACGTAAAAACAACCTTGCAATCAAGGTCACATTTCATTCTTAATCACCGGACGTTGTTTAAAAATAATCAAAATAAAAATTAAGACGAAATTAGGGCCCGAGTATTTCTTATCCAGCAATCAACATCATTTGTTTAGATTTTTTTCTCTCGTTCTTCTTCCATTCAAAAATATTCCATCATACTAAACGCAGCTAAAAATAATCCCAGGTTAATGGAAATCTCTATGAGGTCTATGTCCTTACAACCAAAATAAACAACGGTATTAGCGTATACTCCCAATTCGAGCTCGCCGCCATGTTGTTTTAGCATTTGGAAATCATTTTCGTCCCATCGTGCTTAGGGAGAAAGCCACATCCAAAATCGATCAGTGTGAATAGGAATAAAATGCACAAAAAAAACACCTTAAGACTCATGTTATTACATTTTAACTTAAAAAAAAAAAAAAAAAAAAAGGGATATGATTTATTTGCATGTGCACACAACATGGGGCTTTGCAATATCTTGATCAGATGAATATCGATGTAACTGCAACAAAAGAGGGTTTTTCCATTCTACAGCTACGGTATACACGTTCAGAGGATGGATGCATTAGTGCATGGTGTACTACACAATCTCTTTTCAAAGGCCAGGGGAAGCCAACGATATTTCTGCCTGGGCGAGCTGACTGCTGTTGAGGAGGGAGAAGGGGACAAGGATGCGGCTAAACAACAACAACAACATCAACAACGAGAGAAACATCATTTTATCTCATTCCTCACACATACGATCGTACATTTCTATTATTTTTAAATATAATTGATAAATTCCCCAAAAAAAACACATCGATTACAATCAATTATCCAACAAACTTTCATTAAACTTTCACTATAATAGTTAAATTTAAAAAATAACAATAATAATAATAATATATAAATAAAAACTATTCAGAATTATTCCACGTAAAGAAAATATTATTTAAAGATCCTTTACGAATGCTTACCCACGAGCTTAAACCTGACCATGCGCAGGATCAATATTTATTGATGTCTGTCTAATACAAACATCAGTGTGATTTTTTTTTACCAGAAATAATCCACAAAAATGGAGAGGAAAAAACCGCCAAGCGAAAGATAATAAAATCCAATAAATTGAAAATGAAGACGATTTTGCCAATATCAACAAAATTGTTTATAGACCCAAAAAAAATTTTTTTTTTTTAAAAATAATATAAAAAAAAAATTTAAAAAAAGAGTGCAATGTTTACTTACCCCCATGAATGGTGTTGGTGATGGTAACCCAGAAGTCGATGGTCTTCTCCGATCCCAATTCCTCGTAGTCCCACTTTCGTTTCACTCGTACTGCTCCGGCAGCATCCACCATTACCCAATTGTTTTCTTCTTTCAATTTGAATTTCTCCTTGCCAGATTTATTCTCTAAATGAAAAACCACAGCTCCTTCCTGGTGTCCCTCCGACTCGCGGTACTCGACCGTTTTCGTAGGCCGAACAGTTGAACGCTTCACGTGGCGTTTGACCAGAACGTGAACGTCTGGAAGTCCATCTAGCGTAAGTAGATGTTCGTCTCCAGGTAAAGTTAATTCCCGAGCGCTGAAGGTTAAAAGTCCTCCCACTACTTCGATGTGCACATGTGCAGGGCGCGTGCCGTACAGAGGCGGCTGCCGCGCGTCGTGGGCACGTACGATCACCTCGTAATCTTTCAATTGCGGTTCCCCAATCAACAGGATTTCTCCAGTCTTCGGAACGGTAAAAAACGTCGGACTGGGCCGAGTTGCTTTGTAAATTATGTCATCGCCGTCAGCGTCGTACGCGTGCACCTGAGCCACGACCGAAAACCGCGGCGTGTCTCGCATTACTCTGATGTAATAATCCTCTTTCTCGAATATGGGCGCGTTGTCGTTCAAGTCCAATATTTGCACGTGCACACGAGCATCAGCCATGTCCACTTGAGCAGAATCCGTAGCTCGTACGACCAGGTCGTAAGAATCACGAATTTCACGATCCAAATCCGCATTGACCACGAGCCGAACGGCGGCCCGAGGTGCACCGTAAATAGATGACGATGCGTTCGACGGAATGGGCTCCAAACGAAAAGCGTGACCAACATTTCCGGATACGATGGAATAGGTGACGGGTAGTCGAACTCCTTGTCCGGCAGAAATGGCTTCTAGGCCTCGTACTGGCATTCCTACGGGGGCGTGTTCCTCTATTTCACCTTTGAGGACCGTCATTGGAAAATGCAGCATCTTGCGACTATCCAGCACGTGTAATTGCACCGTTTGAGTAGCTGTAAATTCCGGGTACTCCTCCAGAACGACCAAAGTGACTGGTTTGCCCATCAGATGGGATACATTGCCAGTCGTGGTGAGAAGTCCATCTTCCAGCACCGCGAACAACGACGACTGATCCGTATCCAGCATCCGGAATCCGACGCCGTGGATAACATTGTCCGTCAGCGACGAAGCCAATTTGTGGATGGCAAAACCGGGATAAGCATCGTGAGGCACGGCCATGCGTCGCACGCCATTGCCGTCCATTAATGCGCCATCCGATCCCCTTACCGTACCGGTTACGATGCCGGCGAGTAAGATCCACCCCAGCAGGCATCTTCCAACACGGCCACTATATCCGACGAGTGGCGGCTCCATTGCCGCCATATTGGATCGACTACCAACCACAGGCAGCCAGCAAGAGCAGCCGCAGCCGGCCTCGGCCGACTGACTCGCGAGGGTGAAACACTGACAGATGCGCGGCTCAATCGGACAAAAATCCTCCTTCACTTGAAGACGCACGAATCGCACCACTCACGCTACACATGTGATGTAAAATCCTAAATAGCCACGGTGAAATGTAATGGGCAAAGAAATCCGCACCTGAAATCACACAAAATGCAGCCTTATAGTACAGTAAACCACCACTCACCGCCTAAAATGCCTCGCACTCGCACAATCTGCTGTCGGTTCCCATTGATCGGTCACCTACCCCGAAAAACGAGGTGAGATGCACCCGCATCCCAATCTCGCTACGGCTAAACAGTGAAGCCTAACCTCCCTCGCGTTTCGGCGTTTTTCACAACCAAAATCAAAATAAATCGCCCTCGCTACCGCCACAAACCTTAATTAAACGCCGCACTGTTTCACCGTTACCGCATCTATAGTCCCGCTTACCTTGTCCACCGTACTCCCACTCTCTCTCACTCTTTCTCTCTCTCTCTCTCTCCTCCCTGCGAAACACACAGCCGGCTTAATCTTAGCTGCCGACACTCTACCGCTTGCTGAGTTTAGAACCTTCTACTGCTCATGCTCTTCCACTCATTGGACGCTTCCATTATTTTACTCCCCGTTTCTATCCTCGCGGAGTAATCGATGAGTCAACGACCTGAAAAAAACACTGACGTTAATTTCATTCGGATATAAATAATATTAGCGAAACGTTTGTAGTCTTTAGGGAATCTTCATTTGTTTCGTCTTTTTATTTAAATGTGGACTTTTGATCGGGGAGGTTTATTTGTGAGAACAGCCGGTGCATCGCCTACTTAATAATTCATGCATAGGCGGAGTTAGCGGAGGAGACTCGACGCCAGGTTCGGGGTTGATAGGTACGTGAGCTGCCACCTTCTACGCTTTCCCACTACACTGGTCTTTGTTCGAGAGCCCTCTCCTAATTATGCGGCTTTTAGTGTTTCAATAGAATTCACGTGACTCATTTTTGCACTATCAGTAACCCATCCATTGGCGGGAAATAGAAAGAAGTCGTGAAAAAAATTGTTTGGAAAATCAAAACGAGAGTTTCGTCGTATAACGGGAAAAGTTACCGGATTGAAAAAAGAAAAATCTTGTAGCGCCATCTATTGCTCTCTCCTCTAAATAATCAATACAAGTTTTAAAGGCACACTCCTCGCTCTTCTTCTCTTCTTGGCTTAGGCGATAAAAAATATTTTTGTTGATAAAAATTCCAGTCAATCGATATGTTAGTTTCCCGAGAAAAAAAATGCCTGTGTGTAAGAAAAAAAATTGAAGAATTGAATATAAATGCAAATAATTTTTCTTACCTTTAATCGTACGCAATAAATTATTATTCTTTTTGTATATTTTCATTATAAATCCTTGTGATACTGCTGTTGCAAATAGCAAAACATATTTTTTCATTCTGTGGGCCTGAAATTTTTCTTGTACCAAGTAGACCAACTCCAATTGTGTTTTCAGGCACGATCCTAAATTGAAAAGGAAAAAAAGAAGAAAAAAAACAACTGTAAATTTCATTTTGAACCAACAATTTAAATACAACCTAAAACTTTTTTGGCTTCGCTCAATTTCATATACGATATTATTTACATTCATTTAAAATGAGATGAGTTTAAGAGTTGAATCAACATTCACATACATTGATGTATTATTTAGATACCTTGGTTACTTTTTTATTTATTTGGTTCGAGGATCCGTGGATTGCTTTTTCAAATCCTTTCATAAAACAAGTCGCTTTAATTCACCAAACAACGTTCGTCTTTATAAATTAACCCATAGCAAACAGAACAATGGAAAGCCTATTGTAGGCCCACGATCATTGATTTCATTTTCAATTTTAGTCTCGACTCGTCACTTATCTTCAATCTTAAGTGTAACTTTATGAAATAAAAACGGCAATCAAGATACCATCATAATCTCCAGGTTAATGAATAATCAATAAAATATAGCCATCACACAGACCGTGTGGTTAAGGCTGCTTGGTTATAAGGTGCAGTGTAAACAACAGAAAGAAAGAAATAAAAGACCGTTATGCGCAGGTTTCCGTTTCTTGACGTTTCAAACTCAAATTCAGGACCTCAGAAAAGAATCGGTTGTTTTTTTAATTGCAATGCGTTTTATTTTCATTTTTGAAACAGTTATTTCAGATAATAAGGATTATTCGTACTGATTTTTCAAAAAAACTTTAAAAAAATACTCTCGTGGTTTCTCGTTCTAAGTTAACAAAACAAAAATACATACCGTAACTTCAATTTTTTATGAAAACAAGTAGATGCAGTGCGAGTTTTGTATTCATGCTTGCCATACTTGAATATTCTGCATGGTTATGCTTTTTTTGCGGCTTATGTTGACCAGATTTTGTTTCATTTCCAATCTTGCTGTATTTTTTTTTAGTGACAAATTTCATACCCGTTTTACAGACCATGCTACTGTTGCTATTTTTGTTAATTTGTCGCATACATCAATGTTTTCCTTCTCTTCTTTGACGAAGGAACTAAAGAAAACAACCAAATAAAAATAAAATCCAAGGCTTAGGTTTCACAGTCAGTCAAATTTAGAACGATTCAGGAAAAATGGCAGTTGTCAAGTTGTCATAGGTCAAACCTTGCCCAAATGCTGCTGTCCTTGCTTTTTTTTGTTTTTTTAATGTGCCAAAAAACAATTCCAAATTTTGCTAGAAATTTGATGCAAAATTATATTTATATTAGGCAAATAAATGTCGTTAACTTATGGCCGTTCGCAGCCTCCCAAAACAACAGAAGAAAATTCATCTGAGAAAGAAGAGATAGGTTTCTCGTAAAATGTTTGGAAAATTTTTGCAGTTGATTAATCAGCTGCTTGAATGATATGACCTAAGGAAACTCCTTTGCTTGCAGCAAAGAAGGTGGATGCTGCCCTAGTGGAGTGCACGGAAAAGACTGAAGTGTCGACCCCTGCATCCTTAAGAGTATGCTTAATCCATCTGGTGATGGTAGTTGTGGAGACTGCTCCAAAGGGAAAGGAAGCAGAGATCAGGAGCTGCTTCCTATCTTTGCGCATCGAAATGGTGTAATCAAGATATTTGCGAAGGGCCAAAACCGGACATAGATCTTGGTCATGAAATCTGGAGATACGGAAAGGGGTTCGAGAAGAGGACTTCCTAAATCCTAAGAGTGGGACTACACAGAAACTGTTATAGAATGAAACGTTGGCAGAAAGCAGTTTGATGTCTGCTGACCTACTGGCTAGAGATAGGGCTAGGAGAGTAGCTAATTTCTGGTTAAGAATAAGATCCGAGGAGTTACTGATCAAGGACATAGATTTCAGATGTCTAAGGACTGGGCCCACATGCTAAATGTGGGAATAACAAGGAATTCTGGGCCTAGAGAATAAAATTCCTTTCAAGACTCGATGAATTAAGAGATGAGATCCTAGATCCTTGCCCCCATTAATTAACATATATTGTAAAATAGCTGATCTATGACAGTTTATTGAGCTGTAGGACTTTCCTTCTACATACAAATGATTTCTTTAGATTTACTCTGAAACCCAGCGACTGGAATAATAACAAAATAAAATAAAAATTTAGTAAAGAATGTGATTATGAAGTGACAATACTAACGTCGACATGTAGGTGGCATTGAAAAGTTTGGCCGCAATGGCCCCAATACATAAAACTGAAGAGTCCACATTCTCAGGAAATTTTCCCGGAAAGTGGAGAAATTAGTACGGTTATCGGAACGACAAACCGAGTTGAAGGGGGCGTGTGAGCGTCATATTCGGACTAGGGACTTGCTCTGTAATTAGGGGGAGACTGGCTCTTCCCGAAACTTATGAATAATAAAGGAGTCTAGTTTTGGATCTTATCCCTATACGTGGTCTTTTCTATTCTCACAATATGGAAGTGCAAAATAAATTTAATATGCAGAGGAAATTTCGGGACCTGAAATGAATACTTTTATGTTGATTGTTGGTTACAGGAGTGACATTATTTTACAAAAACAAATTGTATTATATTTTTTAAACTAGCTAGTTTAGGGTAGGACAAGACCCAAATTTCATTTTAAAACCATAAATTAAGTAACAAAATAAATTGCCGAGAGAAAATGTTCTGAGTTATTGTCACATTGTGAGTTATGGCAGTAAATTTTGTCAACAAAAAGACTGGTAAATCACCAAAAGATTGAAATTTAAGACAAAACTAAGTGTTTTTTTGTGTATAATTATTAATGTACTTTTTACTTTTTACTTAACGAAGCTTTATAGACAAAAGTCGTCAAATTTGAAACGACAAAATAAGCAAAAGTTTATAAATATTATAATTATTTTTTAAATATCTAAGATCAAATGAATAAACGTTGTAAAATTTGTATGTTTTATGAAACATTAAACCTCAAAAAAAATATTTAAGAAATAAAGTAAAGTTGTTCTTATAATTTTGTTTTAAATATCGCAAGTACGCAAAAACTAAATTTTTCAAAGTTAAATTACATTTAAATTATTAAATAAATAAAAAATCTACAAATCAATGCCTACCACCCCTCAACTATTCCTAATTCCAAAATATTCAAATTACAATGCAACCACAGCCAATCATGTATTTCGACGTAAATGCAAATATTATTTTTTTGCAGACAGTACCAAAGAACATTGTGTATAAAACTGGCAAAAATTGTGATTTCAGTATCAGTTTTGAATTTAATATGCATAAAAATGAAATTTTCAATGCACCATTTTGAAAAATCTCGCATAATTTTATTGGACAATGCCATTGAAATAAAAAATGAATTAAATGTCAGCAAACAAACACTTGCAGACCAGTATTTCAATACCGGGGCCCAAGCCATGTTTTCCCATAAACATCTTATGTCACCAAACCCCTATTTAAGATACAATAATTACTCATTCTTTATTTATAATTGTATGAAATAAATTCGAATGCTTATAAACTTTTTAAGGACGTTAATCTAACATTCTAAAAGTTTGGTAAATAAACTAAACTCACGCATCAATTATTTTTGACATTCATATGTGCAACGCGAAAGGTTTTGATGGCAAAAGATTGCCATCAATCCCATACCACATTTCTTTCTTCCATGTCGACGTTATATCGGATTTGATTCTGGCAGTTCGACTGAAAGAATAGCACCGTTGGGAAAGCCATCTGTCTCCATCAAACTCCCTGGATGAGACCCTTGTCCCAAAGGAGGCAGACATCCAGCAGTGGGCAGAGATCATTTGGGATTATGTGTTTCTCGTCCACCACGCTGCAGATAATATATGTTCACTTGTGAAATATTTCTGCATTTTGAATAAAAATTTTGTCCACGGCCGAGATCTCTACATGGTACTTTAAAGTATTTGTATTGTCCTGGTTATTACTTCCTAATAAGTACAAAAAAAAGAAAAAAAGAAGTTTACAATTTTAAATAAATTAAATTTTTCACGGTAATTATTTTTAATAAGAATGTTGTAATTTCTTGCATTATAATATGATGAATCTATATAAAATGTCATAAATTTTAAATAATGTATTAATGGAATGAAATTATGTAAAGTGTGCGCAACGTATGTAAATTAGGTACAGGTTGTTATTATCGAAATAAAAATTGGAAATTTCAAAATTATTTGGAAGTATTTTTTTGTAATTGTAAGCTTTACACTTGTAGTTAAGTTTTTCATTGAAATAATAGTTCATTTATCAGAGAAAATATTGGGACCTGAAATGAATACTTTTATGTTGAATGTTGGTTACAGGAGTGACATTATTTTACAAAAACAAATTATCTTATATTTTTTAAACTAGCCAGTTTAGGGTAAGACAAGATCCAAATTTCGTTATAAAAGCATAAATTAAGTAACAAAATAAATTACCGAGAGAAAATGTTCTGAGTCATTGTCACATTGTAAACTATGGCAGTAAATTTTGTCAACAAAAAGACTGGTAAATCACCAAAAGATTGAAATTTAAGGCAAAACTAACAGTAGTGTTTTTTTTTTATGTATAGTTATTAATGTAAAGTTTACTTTTTACTTAACGAAGATGTATAGGCAAAAGTCGTTAAATTTGAAATTGGTATTATGGAAATTGGTTTTATGAAACATTAAACCTCAAAAAAATATTTAAAAAATAAAGTAAAGTTGTTCTTATAATTTTGTTTTAAATATCGCAAGTACGCAAAAGCCGAAGTTTTCAAAGTTAAATTACATTTAAATTATTAAATAGAAAAAAAAAACAACTACAAATCAATGCCTATCACCCCTCAACAATTCTTAATTCCAAAATATTCAAATTACAAAGCAACCACAACCAATCTTGTATCTCGACGTAAATGCAAATGTTGTTTTTTTGCAGACAGTACCAAAGAACATTGTGTATAAAACTGGCGAAAATTTTGATTTCAGTATCAGTTTTCAATTCACAGTTTTACAGACAGCATCATCTCTAGTGATTGTTTAAACATGGACAAAGACAAAGCAACTGAAGAACTCCAAACTAGATTAGTTACGAAAGAAATTGATCTCGTTTTGGATAAAGTTAATCCCAATGAAGAAAAAGTTAAATCCGTAGAAAAAAAAGTTAAATCCGTTGAAAAAAAAGTAGGTCATTCCGTGTCCGTGGAAGGTATTGCCCCAATTAGTTCTGCTCTTGGTGGTGAACCTGTTTTTGATCCCAAGGCTCCAAACTTTAATGATGATCCACCTTTTGCGGCGGGCGGTGGTGAAATAGTTGATTCATTCCAGAAAAGCCGGGGTAAGGTAACTTCAACTTTTTAAAAGATTTTTCTAAACTTTATTTATAGATAACGGCGCTGGTATCGAGGCGTGCATTTGCGAAAAATGTTCCTGTTGCGATGACTGTAGACACGGAAACCCTAATGATACACGTGGTTGCAAGTGTATTCTCCGCCAAGCGCATATACCAGTTGATTGTTGTCGCTGCGCTGTCTGTAGATGCATCCCTTGAGACCTGATAACTGTTTTTTCTTGTATTGTCTTCTTATATTGTTCTTATATTATACGCCAAGATTAACAATAACTTAAATTTTAACGAGATAAGCTTTTGTCTCGTTAAAATTTAAAGTATTGTTAATTTTGACGTATAATTGTTAATTGGTAAAGTTGTCTAGTTGAATGTCTTATTGTTAAGATTGTCTAAGTAATAATGTTCCTTTCTAATTTTGTTAAAATTTGTTTGTTAAGAAAGCTTGAAAAACTATTTGGAATAACAATACAAATGAAAGAAAAATAAAATACATATATATTTTAACAAATTTAACTTTTGTGAATTTTTCATTTCTTGATTTTTGACTATTATGCCTACAATCTCTATTATTATTATTAGACAAAATGTTATTGATTTTTCATTGATTACATAATGCAATTTTGACATCATTTATTTATTTAATTAGTTGCATGTTTAAAAAGGGAATTAGTTTATCAAGTTCATAAATTATGATATTCTTTCTTCCAATTTAATTAAAATTAAATTTCTTTAATAAAAGAAAAATAATAAATTCGAATTTGGAATCGTCGTTAGATGTCGCAGCCTCACGTAAACTCTCAAACCGGGCTCACGAGAATATTGCAAATTGATTTGTTTTTGTTTGCGGCTTAAAACTCGCAGGCTTATTAACAGCAAACACCTGATAAGAAGATTGTCACTCACTATTTCCGACATCTTTCATTATCTACGACAACTGGAACGTTGCTTTAAAATGGACGATTGCATGCCGATACTTTTCTGTCGTGGAACTTATTATGAAGTTAGCCACATGATCGTAAGAAAGTCGAGCTATATTCTTGATTTAGTCTAATCTAATTTACATTTCAAGGGGAAAACATACAAAACTCGGATTCAAGAATATTACACGTTGTTCGATGATTTACACGAAAAATTCCTACCATTTTATTGCACAGAAAAGGGCAAAAAAGTGAAAAAATAAACAACTATATCAAATATACATTTAAATATTACTTTTGTTTACCTTTCTAGGTGTGTGATGGTTATCTCGAAGTTATAAAATCCTCGTTTCCGCAATATTACAAAGAAATGCAAGGTCTTGCTGATGGAGCTGAAATTCCTTTAGAGCAGGTTAAATCCCTAATGTCAAGGGAAAAAAAACAATAGAAATGTATCAATTTTATTTCGTATTAATTTATTAGGTTATTTTAATGCACTTACGCGTTGAACTTCAAACGTATCTGGGAAAGCCGCAAGTTCCTGAATGCTCCACAATTTACATTAATAATGAAAAATCAGTTACGAGTAAAACTGGCGGCTAAAAATCGAAATCGAAATAATAATGATTAAACTTTTCATTTTACAGTGTGCACTGCTTCATAATGAAGACACAATTGCAACTGTTATAAACAGAGGATATATGATATGTGTCCACATAACCGAAGCTAAACCTTTAGGAAAACATAAAATTCAAGAAGAAAAGTTTTTGGCTTACTGTTATCCCGGTCTTATACCAGGAAATTCCATTAATGTAAATCATCATGGATTTATTTTTACCCTAAATGCCCTCTATCCAGAACTTTTGCAACTCGCACGCACTCGTATGTTTCCTTTACAAACCAAATACAATTGTTTTTGCTTTATGCATTTAATTTCAGCTCGTCAAATTATTAATCGGGCGGTTTTAAGTGCGTCGAATTTGGATAAAATACGGAGTATATTCACTGACGAAGGAGATGGTATTTCCACTGGATGCAGGTTATTATTGTCACTTATCTGGAAACAAAAAATTTCTATTTATTTATTTTTATTTTTTATAGTACAAATGTTGGTAAATTAGACCAAGCTGAGAGAATCCTGTGGAGCTTTGAACTTTGTCCATCGCAAAATGAAAGAAAATCGGTTTTGGCAGAATTATCTGTGGGAACTGATGGAAATCCAGAGACCGAAGTGACCGGCCACTACAATCATTTTAACATGTAAATCAAATCATAAAGCAACAAATACCTCCTCTCATACTCCCCGATTTTCAGTTATAAAGAAATGAAAATAAATGAAATTCCCAGCCGAACTACTAGTAGTATTCATCGGCAAAAAAGAGCGGATCAATTACCCGTACCTAAAAACATACTCGAGGCTCTTAAGGTCCTTGGCGACACCGAAGATGAAGCCTACCCTATCTACAGGAGTCCACGCCCGACTGACATGGGCGCTACAGTAATGACTGGGGTCATAGACATACTGCAACAAGAGATATCGATCTACATTGGAAATCCAATGTTAATCTCTGACCCAGTTTTGAATTTATCGCTTAAAAATCTGTTCTAATAATTTAGTTTGATTTCAATACTACCGGGTGCTGTACGATTTATATTCTTTTCAGTCAAAAATAAATTTGATTAGTGCTTACTTTGAGAATTTCATTCAATAACTTAAAACCATATAACATTTACAGCATTGTTACAGATAGGAGGCAGATTGTAAGTTGGTGAGATTATTTATTGGATTATGTGCCAGTTGCACAAGTAATATTGGTTGGAAAAAATATCTGAAACGATTTCTAATTATTTAATTGATGTATAATTAATATAATTATATTAGTCGTTAATATATATCCTGTTTCCAGCTGCACGCTATATTTAAGTATTGCATTACATATGTTTGGCATTTTCACTTCCCGTATCAACAGCGGCATTCTACTGGCATAGTACACGGTAATGCATTATTTTTTGTAACTAAAGTAAGTCGTATTATTATCAATTAGCTAACGATAACACGATAAATAAATTCTATTGTTTACATTGATTGAAATCAGGCGGTTTTCAACAAATTACCTGTAGATACCAAATCACCGGAATCATTCAATCGAGCTGTCGTGGCAAAATGAGTGAAAGAATGAACGCCCAACCCATTATCTGTGTCAAAGGAACGCATTACGAAGTCGGATTCAAAGTTGTGAGTATTAATTCGATCGCAGTATTTGTAAATAAAATAAAAATATTGTTTCAGGGATTAACATTTAAAAGTATGATTCAGGATCTCGTAGAGAATTTCTCTTTTCTTACGAAACATCTAATCCCTCTTTACCTATGTAAAAAGGGTCGTCAGGTATAAATTTTTATCATCACGTTGAGTATACGCGCTAATTTTGAATATTAGGTTTACGAGGAAACTTTAACAGCTGTTGAATCTGCATTTCCTCAATATATTGAAGAGATAAAGGGAACTGCTGATGGTTCTGATGTGGAATTTTATAAGGTACGGTATGAATATAAATAAAAGCATTATCTCCAAGCAAAAATTTTCAATAAATGTTTGTTTCAACTTTTAGCTGTTTTTACTCCATCTCGATATGGTCTTATTAGCAAATGCTGATGAAAACTTCCAAGCACTTGGCAACACAGGATGTTCAACCTTGATATGCAATCAACAAAATACGGTATTATCACTGTGCACTGCAGTGAAAGCGTTGTAATCCAAATTACGAGGCTTTTTACTGCGATTACAGTAAATGCCCTCATTGAACGCTGGGTAATTTTGATTTTGCAGTTAAAACACCCGCGTTCAATAAAAGCATTTTCAGTAATAAAAAATATATTTAGTTTTTGTATTAAATTTAACAGCAACTAATTGGGCATAACGAAGACGCATTGGTAGGAATGATGAATAAATCGTACATACTTTGTGCCGATATTTCTGAACCAACACCGCGTGGCAAGTGGAAAGTTCAGGAAGAAAGATTTGCATCTCAGTGTTATGCGGGGCATTTGCCGGGGTTTTGCATGAGTTGGAATAATTACGGGTTGGCATACAGTATCAATATTGTTGTTCCGGATGATATGTACAGTGGAAAAATTCGTGAGTGATAATAAATTGCGTATATTGGTAATACTAATTTTATAAAATTATAAAATTTATTTTCAGCACGCCATTTTGTGGCCAGAAGTTTACTGTCAGCTCGAAATATGGAGGATGTTTTACTCAGACTAAAGGACGTAGGTCATGGTATTGCCGACGGAATGAGGTAATAAAATCCAACAATAATATTTAATTTATAATTTTGTCACTTTATAGCATCAATTTAGGGTTTATGGGAGAGGAAAATAATTCCAGTTTGTATAACGTAGAAGTTGGGCCTTCTAAAGATAAATTGGAGTCCATTTACAGTGTGTACACTATCAATCGCAATGAGACATATCTGCATTGCAACGTGTAAGGGTTCGTCCATTGGCAATTGCCGTAAAACGTATTTGTAATTATTTTACATTTTTACATTTTTAGGTTTAAACATTTAAAAATTCCCGTGAAAACAGACTCATGCTTGAACAGCTCAAACCACCGAGAAATGGTTTATGGGAATCGGAAACCACCAACTGATACAAAATCAGTTTTAGCTATCTTGGGAGATTATTCAGACGGCGAATATCCCATTTTCCGTGACGGGCAAGTACCTGACATTGCTGCAACTATTCTTACAGGTAACTATCAAAAAAAGAATGAAAACTAAAACTACACGCAGCATTTACCCTTTTCGACAGGTGTGTTTGACTTTTCGCAGCAAACTTGGTCTTTATACAACGAAAACCCAAAAACTGCTGAGCGACCATTGTGTCGACTGTCTTGGCAGAATTTATAATTTACTGACATTTATAACAGTTACGAAATAATTTGTTATGCTTAATTAATTACGGCATTAAATACGGATTTATGGGAAAGAAAATCTCAGTTTATATAACATAGAAGTTTGACCCTTACAAAATAAATTCGAGATTGTTTATAGTGTATCTACCACCAATCAAATTATAACTTAATTGCAACTTGTAAAAATTTGACTATTACAAAAAATACATGACGTATTGTATGTAATTATTTTTCACTCTTAAATGTTCCCGTGGACAACTCAAATCGTAATAAAATGGTTTAAAAAAATTGGAAATCCCAAAATAATTAGTTTTAGCCCTACTTGGACATTGTCCTCAGAGTTTAGACGACGAATAATCCTATTTTTCATGATGGACAATCACCTAACATTGCTATAACGGATAACTATAAAATAAAACAAAAAAAAATTATTATAATGGTTGCATTTACCTTTCTTGGCAGATGTGATTAACTTGGCCTCCAATGGAAATCCAAAAACTGTTAAGTAAATTAAATGCATAAACTGTCATTTTAAAAAACTGGATTTACTCAAAAATATATATTTATCAAAAAAGATTTGCAAAACTTTATGATTTATCACGATTAAGAACACTGTTTAAATGTTTTAGAAATGTCCGCTTAAAGTCTTTCGGATTCGTTCGCTGTTTTTGGATGATTTTGATTAATTCCTCGGTGTCATGTCCACTGTTTAAAGTCACCTTTGAAACACAATGCCAAGATTTATTTGTTACGTGACGCGATAATTTGTTAGAACCTTCGCCTGATCCAATTTGTACTTTTTTACACATTTGATTCCCGTGAATAACTAAGGGAAGAAAGTTCTGAACCTGAGGAATTGAAATATCCTTGGTAACATCAATTTGGCCACTTAAGCGTTGAATTGACAACTGAATTTTAGGAACAATTTCATCTTGAGAATTTTCTATTTCATCATCTTCGTCCTCATCAATTTCCATTAATTCATCAGACGTCTCAGCAAGCGTATTCACATTTGCATTTTCTGAAGTATTTGTTACTACAAGGTCCATTGGATCTTCTTCTTCGCAAGAAGATTCCATTTCAGACTGCGATTCAATAACGAGCTTATACAATTTTCCACGTTTGTCACGAATGTATTTCAATTCCCGCAGTTCCTGTATTTTCGACGGTTCCAACACAACTTCAGAATTTAAATTCGAAAGTAAATTTTCATCCGAAGATCTGTCAAAAGTGTTCGTTTCCGAACTAGCTAATTTGCAGGTAGGCTCTGCTTCCTTGAGTTCTGGGCTGTTAGTACCAGTACCATTTAAACGAAGCGGTGTTGAGTCTTCTGAAGGTTTTGCTTGTGGAATAGAATTTACTGGGCATGGTTTAACAACGTCTGGAGATGGAATTACTTCTTTGCAATTTGACACATTCGTTCTCAGAATACAGCTTAAGTTTTCTTTTAACAAAGATCGCAATTTTGAAGCACTGATATTTGGTCTTAGTGATCCTTGCGGTGTACTAGTCATTGGTAAATCAATTGCACCGTTTTGTTTTGACATTTCTGAATCATTAAGACCAATCAACGAATCGCCATTAAATTGTTTTTCTGGTGTTGTTTTGTTTGTCTGAACTGAAACAGGTGATGAACTTGCAATTTTAGCTTGGGGAATAATTTTTGAAGGAGACGGTGTCGATGGTCCTCCAATATCAACTTTAAAAAATGTATCTAAATTTATTATTTTAAAAATAAGAACAATCAATTACCTTCGTCGGAAATGTTGGAACTATCCCTCTCAATATCGTTTACAGCCTCTTTATTGCTAATTAAAATATCTCTCCAATCTATTTTTTGGTCATCTGGAATACTAATAAAATATATAATTAATTAGTTTTTATAATAAGAAACCAAAGAATAAATCATTTATTAACTATGCTTCAACTCCAAGTTTATCTTTCATTAAATCGGCAATGTAGGGTATACACTCGGACCATTTTAACCTACAAAATAATCTTTTATAGAAACATAAAGTGTACTACATCAACATTAATCATTTACCATTTCATTCGCTTGTTTATAACGTTACACGCATTTTCATCGAATTCTAAAAGAACATAATCATCCGATTCAATCACAAAATTTGCATCCTAAAAAAAAATGTTGTTAATAATTTCATAAAATCAACTGCTTTGCATGTAAAAGCCAATGTTATTTCAACGCACAAACATTTGAAGGTTATTGAATAAAAATTTACCCATTCAGATACTTACCATTAAAATCAACCTGTAAGTGTTTATTAGAATAATATATCCTGTCCAATTTATCTGTTGGTTACTAAAATAAAATGAAATATACACTATTATTTAATTTCTCAAATTCAATTATAGTCTTAACATACTAATATAAATTTAAGTTTTCCGAAATATTACTTGACGTTAGAAATGGAATTTTTGTGCGTCCATCGCTAATACAAAATACATATCTACTGCCAGAGCGTGTGCAATCATTCTGTAAAATTAAAAACAAATATGTAATAAATTATATTAATCAATTTATTTTAAATAAATAATGTAATCTGCGTACGATAAAAACACAAAACTGAGGTTCAGTTATTTCTGTTCCCAGTGTATCATCTTCAATACACCTGGTAACACGAGTCGCAATCCACGGCTCGTCGCAAACGTTTTTGAAGTAATCGGTGCTTTTGGAAATACTGTCAAGATTTATTCTAGGCTTAACAGTTGTCGAGTTAGAAACGACGAACACTTTCTCGGTCACAATAATTTCATTACTGGAATAACTACACGCAGGAAGCATGGTGCCTAAGATACAAAGAAAAATAAAATACAATTAACCAAACTTGGTACGATTGTACGAATAAATATTATAGAAATATTACCTGTCATGTAAATCTTTAATAGACAAACGGTTCCGAAACTACCATTAGTTCAAACTTTGGCGTGGATATTTGCGGTTGCAACCGGTTCGACCGGTCCAGTCGGTTACGAAGACCGCGCATATTCTAGTCATATTTTACGATTTTTATGATTTATTTTATGAAAACCAGAAAACTAATTTTATACGGTTATTTTTTTAAGCACAACATTAAAAAAAAATTACATATCATTTAAATAAAAGTTTAATTGGTGTCGAGCCTTTTTTTTCTACGGTGGCTTTGTGAGATGAACTGCAAAATGGCTGGCATTGCAGGCCGACTATGGAAGACACAGTTGCTCACGTTGTCCAAAGGCAAATGTTTGCAGAAGGTATATTTTCTGCAATTTTTCCAGTAGAAAATGCATGCTAAATTATGTCGAATGTGCGCCTCAAAAATTTTTTTGTCTGTCCGAGTGCCGCTCGTTAAGCCTAAATCCAGCACCATTTCTGTTCCAAGGCTCGAAAATGTCCATCAATTCCTTGTCTTTTAGATGTTTTTCACCTGTAGCAAGAATAAATGATGACCGTAAATTGAAGAAATAATATATTTTTAACATATTTCAGGCACAGTACGGAAGTTATCCGAATTTAAGGATAAGCAAATCTATGGTAAATATCTAAAATAAACATCTGGGGGCTAGCATTCACTAATTAATTTATATTTGTTTGCTGTCATTTTAGGTAGTTGTTGGAAGTTGTGCTGCTGCAGCATTAGCCGGTACGGCTCTCTACAAAGTAGTGAAAGCCGAGGGTTTGGAACTTCACGCCCCTAACTACCCTTGGAACCATGTGGGCTACTTCAAATCTTTGGACCACGCGAGGTAATATTTTCTCTGGTTTTAACCGAATTATTTACATTTTTTTTTTCATTTTACAGTGTCCGTCGAGGTTATGAAGTGTATAAGCAAGTTTGTGCAGCTTGTCACAGCTTAAAGTTTGTCCGTTATCGCGAATTAGTCGGTGAAATTTTCACAGAAGACGAAGCGAAAGCACAAGCCGAAGAGGTGCGTCACCTAAATTCAATTGAAATAAAACCACAATGAAATACGAATTAATTTTTATAGATTGAGGTACTTGATGGGCCTGATGAGAACGGAGAGATGTTTCAGAGACCTGGAAAACTATCAGACAAATTCCCAAGTCCTTATCCAAACGAAGAAGCTGCGCGATCAGCCAACAACGGAGCGTTCCCCCCTGACCTTTCTTACATTGTTTTGGCAAGACATGGTGAAGAGGTATGATTTTTATCATTTATAATCCGACAATTTTTTTAAATGAATTTTTTACTGCTATCAGGATTACATTTTCTCCATCTTAACCGGCTATTGTGACCCTCCAGCTGGCATAGAAATCCGTGAAGGACTCTATTACAATCCCTACTTCACCGGTGGATCGATTGGAATGGCGCAAGTACTATACAATGAGGTAATGGAATACTCGGACGGAACGCCAGCTACAGCCAGCCAGATGGCGAAGGATGTTTGCACATTTCTTCGATGGGCTGCGGAGCCTCAATACGACTGGCGTCAAAAAATGCTGATTAAGGTTGTTTCAATTATTAGTAATAATAATAATAATTTCTCATGATTTGCAATTTTCTTAGGTGATGATGGTTGCCCCGCTGCTTTTATTTGTCTCGTGGTACTACAAACGTCATGTATGGTCAACTTTAAAATCACGAAAATTGGCCTTTAAACCTGCCCGTAAATTATAAGAGAATAACTAAAGAAAATAAGAAAATTTAAAAAATAAAATAAAACGATAGGGAATAACGGAAGAAGAAAAAAAAAACAAGAAAAAAAATAGGGATTTTAAAAAAAATTGGATTTTTTTTTTGTCCTTGCACTGCCATTTATTTGCTTGCCTTGTGTTAGATTATTGTAATTATGCAGTGCATAATATCAAAATTTGATAGTGGGAGAATTGTCGGCAGGGTAGGATTTAAGTTTTTGAATAGATCACTTGGTAGAATTGAGAATAGTTTGTAAATTGTAGGATTTAGGTTAATTATATTTTTGCTTGGAATGTGATTGTTTTTCATAAAGAATTACGTCTTCGCATTTCATTCAGGAATTGTACAAAGACATTCTTAAATCTCTTGTTGTCCTTGGGAGTCAATAAATGAGTTGAAAATTTCAACTTGAAGATCTATTTAATCTGAAATTTTACACTTCTTTAGACCAAAATCATATTTACGAGTACGAATCCGAATGGATAAAATGTCGACTGCATGTATTGTACGACAAAAGCCGGCCTTCTTGCCGCGGGACTTCTTTCTTACGGAACAGAACCACCTCAGCTGTCTTCAATGGCAAATGCATCCCCTTTGGAAACGACCCGACATTTGTATTAGTAACTGCACACCCCTTGTTTACTGTCGAAACGTCTTGCACGGATTGATCCACACTCAAACCAGGAATGACAAAACTTCAAAAATAAAACCGTTATTTTCATATATTAAATGTATTTTATGCAATTGTTAAATCACCTTCTGGATCTTGCACCTGTTGATGATTTTTTGAACATACTGCGCATTGCCATTAGACGTTTAACTTCGCTGTTTATCTCGCAAAAATAATTAAGTACTTCAATTGGTTTCACAGTTTCCACTAACGCTTGGTCGGGGCTATCCGGACAAGTTACTATTTAATTAAAAAGTTTCAAAGTTACTACCATGCCGTAATAAAATATTTTTTTTTTTTTCTATTACAAGAAAGGAGATAAATCTCATCTTGGGGGCTTAATTCTTCCAACGGTGGGGTAAGCGAAATGCCTTTATTTTGTTGTAGAATCAGCTGCACCATACTGTAATGAATTCGCCCAGTAACCTGGCCGCCACGTAATTGCTCCATCGTGACCAACACGTGATGTACATATTGGAGCATCCACCTTAAATTGAATTGACAAAATAAAGTAAAATATTGATGAGAACATAATAGCTTTCGTTACATTTTGAGCCACGACACTGCTTTCGTGTAAAATTGAGATAAGGTATTGATGACTCGACGTTGTTTGGCAGCCTTAATCCACGATTGAATTTCCTCCACTAAAACGTCAGCTTCCACTACACCAATACCTCTTAATAATTTAGCCGTGTACTCTTTCGAATACCTAGAAAACAAAAATTAAAGAAGAAAAAATTAAGTAAATAAAATTATCAATTTACTGATGTTTTTGCATTTCTTCAGCACATTTCACCATTGTTTCAATTACTTCGCCAATAGTTAACGACATAAGAGGCATCTAGGTTTGTAAATTATTAATTTGATACATAATTTATCTATTTTCGTTTCCTTACGGTTGGGAAATATGTTTTTCTATCTCGTGACTCTTGCGAGGTCATAGATGATGCATCTGATGAGGTGCTTCCAGCAGATTTCATATCGATATCGTAGAAACCTGCTAAAGCAGCCGCATTTTGTGATTCAAGTAACAATGAATCCTTTAGGCGAGGGGAAGATGACCGTTGTCGTTTCATCTTGTGAGCTCGTTTCTTTCTCAATTGAGGCGCACAAAATTTATGTCCTGTTTTTCGTTTGTGACCCGACGACGTCGACGACTTCGGCCTTGTTCGCGATTCTTTTGACCTGGCTGGTTTTATATTCAATACCAAATTTAATTAACCGCTTTTGCTTTTTTCTTAAATTTTTTTGTTTTAAGTAAACCTTTACCAGCCAAATATATTATTTTAGTTGATCTTTCACAAAGCCGTTTAGCATGTTTTCCATGGCTATTAATGACCGTTAAAATTTTCCAATGGTCGCCAGCCTCAGCACTCAATGCCTTTTGCTCTTCCGCAGACAGCCATGATATGTCTGCCGATTTGTCTTTAAGTCCTAGCGGTACCATCTTTGCAAATATGACATCCAAACGACATAAATCTTCTTTATGTCGAAAGTCGCCCTTGCGAACGAGCACGCACGTTTGATATCCTTTTGTTTCAGTACTCGATGATTTGTCAAGAATTTCGACAACCGGAATTTTAGGGGCTTCAATGGGCTGCAAAACAAATCAATATTTTTTTTAATTACATTTTTTCTTTTATAATTAAAAAGGGAAGGAAGATGGGGACATAAATCCTAATAAAAAATAAACAAAAAACGTAATAGTTTAATTATTTAAATCTGATTATTTCTTTTCCCATTTTGTTTTTGTTTTCACGCATTAAAAGACATCCTTTTCACCACTAATGCAGTTTTCATTTTTAATTCCTTTACACTTATCTGGTAGAAACTTCCAGCAACTTCAATCGAAGTCACTCTAGCAACTTGCAAATGCTAATTCATTCACATGTGCGCTGATTCCCTACTCCATCGCCGTCTTTTCCTCTCCCCGACTTGCTTTCAACTTGGAGCCATTAAGAGTGGGATGAGGGGCCATTAACTCGGTTGCGTTAACACGAGTAAAATTGATGTTCAATCTAACCAGGCAACAATCCTTTTACCCCTTTTGATTCTCTTTGACAATACAAGAAACCAACTTGATAATAGAAAAGAACTTCGTTTAAAAATACTACAATACCTAGCGATTACTCTCGCAATTACCAGCCACCTAAAAATCATAATTTAGAAAGTTGAGAACATTTATTTACTTTATCTAAAGATATATTGCTCCAAGTCCTCCACGCTTGCCACGCTTCATCTTCCGGCCAGAGTATTTTCAGAAGCACGGAATTCGGAATAAAACCCAAACGAAATTTATGTACATCATAACCTGGGTTGTCAGTACGCATTCTTCCAGTTGATGGGAAAAATTTCTTGGATGAGAAATCGATCACGAAATCTGTTAGAATGGCATTAAAATGATTCTAAACATCACATCTCTCGCGTTACAACTCAATTAGAACTTTTTACCCGATTTAAAACCTACCAATGTCTTTTCTGCTTGATCTTAAAGTCATTGAAGATGGTGGTTTCAGAAGTTCAACTTTAGACTAAAAGGCAAACAAACAAACGTTTTGGCGAAATTACACAGACCGAACTAATTAAAAACATTATACAGCCAGTATAATTAATTCTAAATTGTTAATAAAAAATTTCAAAAAAGAAAAATTAAAAAGGGCAGCATGTAATAGCACTACCAGCTCGAGTTAAATTTACATATGACAACATAACGGATATGTGAGTAATAAAAAGTTTTAATTCTTAACTGGTGGCGTAAAATATTTTCCCCAAACGGATTCAAACAACTTCAAAAAATCATCATCGTAGATATCACTTTCAGTGGCTTGACTGAAACGTTGTGGAGGCAATTTGCCGTCTCTGATCCGCCGTATGTCCTCGTTTCGCTCGGCCAAATAGCGTAAAATCTGCTCATCAAATAGAAACTTTCATCTCCTGACTTTATTTTTATTTTTATATTTTATATATATTTTTTTCTCTATTTTTTTTCTCTCCTTTTTTTTCTCTTCTTCTATTTTCAATTTCCCTCACCTTATCGCGCTCGACCCGACTCCGATCTGCGGTAGCTTTCTCGACAGAAACGGTTGAAATTTGATCATCCTCTGATATATAGTAATAACACCTGCAATTCAAATAAATAATTTTACTTTCCTGAAATTAATTTACGCCTTTTTTTTATACTTCTACAACTTAAAATATATTGTTGAACGGATTCTCAAAAGAGAGCCGACCATTAAAAAGCAGCCAAATAGCAAACCAAATGACACCACGTTTCCCATTTCATTAACTTCATTTTCCCTCTTCACTCGCTTTGCTCGCGGGCTTTGCATCAATGAAGAAATTGAACTCTATCACTCAAACTATCTAAAAAGCAACTATAAAGGAAGCAATCTGGTGAGGCCCATAGGGTAACTCAACTCCTTCGACTTCATCGTCGCATTCGAATTCTTCTAAAAGCTGAAGAGTAATCACAAAGCCATTTTATTCGTTTATACATTTAAACTATTGATTAAGTTGGTGGAGATTACTGTAATTAAATTTTGCTAGTTTGCGACTTTGGCAAAAGAGAAAATTCCTGAAATGAAAATTAAAATGCAGAGAGCAGAGGTAATAAGAGGAGGAGGAGGAAGGGGTTGAATCCGTTCCGTTGAGAGAGTTAAAATAAGTACGAGACAATAGATATGCAAACTCCGCGTTAATTATTTACATTTAAACGTTAGTGGCTTGTGAATTTCTCCCTAATGTGTGATACACGAAAGGTATCCGTTGGCTTTTTAATTATATTAACCAGCGTATCTCAAGCGCATCTGTTTCAATCAATTTGTTCCTTCATCTTACGGATAACATCAAAAGTACAAAGAAACAAATTGAAATTAATGAAAACGTTCTGAAGTAAATTGAAACGGAAGGAAAAAGAACATTTCCTAGTATCTGTTTTTTTTTCAACCAATTCCAATAGCTGTAGATTTTCCAAACGTCACTGTAACCCATATGAGTTACAATCTGCTGCCATTGCGGATTTCAGAGGATAAGTGGAGCCCGGTGCTTTCATCGGAGAATCAAAACCCTCGAGATCAATATAAGCCAATGTCCAAAAAATAAAAAAATACAGAAAAGAAATAAAGGAGAAAGAAAATAAAGAAACTCTCTACTCACAAATGGGTTTTACTGAGTCAAAATTTATAAGAGCTAAATCAATCTTCTTTTCCCTCCACAAATAAAATTGAATAATTTTGCCCAACTTAGAAAATAATTGAGGAAACGAGTGTTGTTACAATTATCGTAATTTTTAACTTGAATAATAAAGATATCATTATTCTTTACCTGTCTTCATTGATTGTTTCTATAGGAGTTCCTCGAACAGTAGGCAACCGTTGAGATCTTGTAGCAAACATACTCGGAGGTAAAACTAAAAATATAGGCCTTTACTGCAACTTCCATTGCCTCTAATTGGAGTATTTACATTTTTCATGCGGCAACTTAAAAATATGCTTCCACATAGCTAAGATGAGGTCTCCTTTCGGTGAACAAAAAACGATCCTCGATGGGATCTCATCCAATTTAAGTAATCTGTAATGTATAAGCTTACATGCTTGCACAGGCATAGCAATGGTTAACAGCGCCCGGGGCGGAACAAGGCAGGGTACACAATCCGCATTTTTACGCAAAAATCAACGTTTGTAACCCAAAAAGCCAACTTTTTTAGCCTTAAAATTGACATTTGTACCAAAAAATCGAATTTTGAATTAAAATGTCAATTTTAGTTCTAAAAATATACTTTTACTTTTAAAATTTTTAAAATTTGCACCCCTAAAAATGTTGTGCCCGGAACGCGACCCCATCCCACCCTCACGCTACGCTACGCTACGCCACGCCACGCCGGCTTGACATAAACGAAACAATAGGTGTAAAATTCTTGCTTGTATGGCGTGCAAATAGCGTATCAAAATTTGTGACTTCACTTACCTTATTAACCTGTTCCCCGTGGTCCATAACCTAACTGTCTTATCTTTTGACGCAGAAGCAAACACTTGTTGGCTTTCTAAAGACGTGAGGTCACAAATTTCATCAGTGTGGTCATCCTCGGGGCAATGAGTTAAAGGAACTGGATACAATAATGTGACAAAAAAAGAGAAGTCGTTGCATTAATAGAGAGGAGGAAAGAATAAAATTAATAGACTCACTAGGATTGGATAAATTGTATACCATAATTCGTTTAGTGGCAAATGCTACACACATTCTGTGAGGTAACATTGTAAACAAAACAGGTGTGCCAGGTAAGGGAATGTTCTTAACTGGCATTAAAACGACATCGCTGTAAGGAAACACTTGCCATAGACGCACCGTTTCGTCTAAATTTAATAAGAAAGGAACTATAAAGTCCGCTCATAAAAAAGTAGCAAATTTGACTTTTATTGAGGAAAATGCGATTGTCCATTATGGCCAACTCCAAATAAACAATAATTGCTTTTTGTTTTTTATTTGTAACTCAGTTAATAAAAGTGCAGCGTATTACACGTACTGAATGACCATTGGACAGTTCGAAACAATACCTCGATTAAAGTAAGACACTTTCCATGTCAGTATTAATAAATAAATAAATAAATAAATTAATATATATATATAAAATTATGCTTACATTACATTTGCATAAAATAAAGTAAAAGTTCGATTCTTTTAGTAAAACTCATTTCGTTTTTCACTGTCAAGCGCCGCCCGGATAAAATTCCATTCTACAAATGTGGAATTATAAAAATGCGCATGCATTATAATAATTTTGTAATTTTATAAAACCTAAACGTTGTATAAAAAGCACGTGCTATACTGTATTGAACTCGTCCATTTTATATATAAAAAATTCAATTTAATTTTATAGATGTAAGCTGTTTAACTTAATTTAAATCACTATACATTTAAAATTTTTTTTATAAATAATTAAAAAATAAACCTGATCCAAGTGACAGCATTTGGCTCATTTTGGCAATATGGCACAGCTGGAGAATTTTACCGCAATGAGCCTGGAAAAGCAGGTGTGAGAAAAAGGAAAACACTTTTTAAAAAATAAATAAGAAATTGCTGCATTACACACAAGCCGAAACACAAAACCACTTAACTTGATAACAACACAATCGATTGAAAAGAAACATCTTTGGCTGTTTGCAGCAACTTCAACTTTTATTTTTATTGTATAAAGAAAATGCAACTGTGTTGAATCGTTTGAATAACACATTCGCTTACACTAATACTAGCCAAAATGGTTCCATCCTCAATACAGATGTGACGAAGGCGACCATCAGCGTGACCGGTAAAAAGGAGGACGAGATTAGTGCTTTTTCTGTGCCCTCTGGTACTCATCGCTGTGACTTCAGAGTTCTTGAATAGATGGCCACGGAAATGGACACTACGATTAAATTCCGGCATCGTGCGGCGAAGTGCTTGCAAGTCGATCAAATGCTCATACATCGTCACACAAGTTACTGGAACTGGAAAAAAAATTAAAACAAATATTTTGATATTAAAATCCTTGCTGGTAAAATTGAACAGAAATATTAGTCAAACTTAAGTTTCTTATAGTGCTATTGCAGACATTATACAGTCAATATTTTTTGAAAAGTAAAAAACTTAAAGCTACTTGTTTAATTTAAAAAAAATTAAAATTCTTTTCACTCATTAAATATTGGCAGAATTTTTGCTACATAAATTAATACCTGGAAAATGAGTCCAAATATCAGGTTGAACTGGACTATTTTCTTCAAGAGATAAACGAACTAATCCTTTATCTCCTGGCAAAAGCGCCAAGAGAATGTCTTGAATTAAAAATAAATAAAAATAAATAAAATAAAATCAATTACACTAATTCAAAGTAATTCCATTATTTAATGAATCACCTTCTACAACGCTAACACTCGTAGCAAGATGAGGCTCCGTTTTCCCCTCCAGTTTGTTTGAATTAAGCGTGACTCCAGTGGATATATTTAAGACGTTAAACGAGTTGTTACAGCAACCGGCAACTAAACGACTTGGAAGTAGGGGATGGACAGCAACATTCAACGTTTCCACAGGAGAACTAAAGAGGTGAGAGAGTGAAATCACAATGAACATTCAAAGTCACCTGCATTTCCTCAATGATATATCGACCCAGAAGGCAACAGAAGGAAGAAAAATATAAAGAAACGAACAAGACTAAAGGGATTTCTCTGCTAACAAGCTGCAAAACTTCAGGTAGAAGTATGAAATAAAAACCTAGCCCAACGAATGATATTAAAACTGACAATGTCAAAAACGATTGCGCAATACAAAATCCCTTGGCATTTGAAAAGAACAATTCTTGAGTTAAATTTTATTTATCATATTTTGATTCGCCCTCAAAATGTCGTTTTACATTTTTCCAAACCGTACAAAAGTGTAAAGAATGTAATCGGGAGTAAGGTACGACCTGTAATTAAAGGAGCTTTTACCCAGCTCAGCTCAAACCACTGGAAAGTCTTCACCGCACCGAAGAGAAGGCAGAGTGAGATGACAGGAAATATCAATCATCGATTCAACTAACGTTGTTTCAAAATTACCCAAAGGTTAATTCTTCAATTCCCACATAACCCATCATTATAAGGTTAGGAAATATTTTCAGTCATCCATCAATGAAAGCCCTATATAACCACAGCATGGCAAGTCGCTCTAGTTTGAACGGTACGAGATTTATTTGATCATTCCGCCGATACACATTAAATCAATTAAGGCACAAACGAGCACAACGCGCCAGTTATTGTACACTTCAATCAATTTGCACCACATATCACTTCGGTACCTAACCTGTTTTATCTTTGCCAACCAGAAGAGAATTCTATAGGTTGAGTGATGTATTACACGGGTTACTTCGTAACACTTGATATAGACATATCTAAATGCTAAATATGTATCAAACGAAACCCACATGTCAATGTCAATTCGTTTTCTGCGTGTCACGTCGGAAATTGCACATCCGACATTGAAATGAAAGATTTTTCTTAATGAGTTGCGAATTGCGTTGCACGTAAGCTTAAAAGCTCAGCACGCAGTTCGTCTTATGTTATATAAATGAAAATTTTGATCAAGATATGAAAAATGGCAGGAAAAAAAAAGAATACATAATACATAAAGGATAAGAATATATATATGTAAGAAAAACTTTGGTCGTACTGAGCCATCAACATTCGCGCGCGACAGCGGCGCACAATGAGCAAATTTGTGCGATAATGTGTGGGCCAGATTCGTAGCGAGGGAAAAACCCAAATGCTAAAATTTTTCCCCGACCAGTATAAAATCAATATATTGAGACTGATGTGCTATAGGCATAGGATCGTTAAACGAAGCAAACTCGGTGGTGACATATAAGAGAAATGCGATCGAATTATGTGGAATTTAAAGTAAAGAAGTGATAAAAACTGAAACTCAAAACCACATGTTGGGAAGACAAAGTGAAGCCGCAAAAAGTAAAGTAGCACATAACCATTTATAAAAGAAAAAAATCCTCAATAATACATTTTAACTGAAATTGAAAAAAAAAAAAATAATCTAAGAAGAAAGAAAAAAAAAAAAAGAAAAATTTGAAGTGTATCCGAAAAAACTTAAAGCAATCCAGGCTCATTTGATATGGTGTCATCATTCACCTTTAGCCCAAAAAACAGGAATCCATATGACGAGAGAATAAATCAAAGACATAAAACAGGAACTTGGAAGATGAATATCCATTCAAGACACAGGATTCAAAGATAAATCACCCACTCATTCAAACTAGTTTCAAAAAGTTTTTCTTTTAGCCCAAAAATATCTCAAACTTTAAAAAAGTTAATTTTAAATAAAAAAGATTTTACAATTATAATTTATTCGGTTACCTAAGTACAGTAAGAAGCATCAGTAGCTGTTCCAGTTTCCATAAGCCGACAGTTCTCTCACCGAAGACGAAAAACTGTCTGTCAAAACGATGGACAACTAGTCCCTTCGCGCCTCCTTTGATGTTGATTCTATTTTTTGTTTAAATTAAAGAAATAGAATGAATTCTTGGCTTGGCTATATGCACAAGCGATCTGTCATCACGCGAATGTTATCAAATTACAACTCGCTTCTTAATTAAGTAATGGAATCTTAAGCTTCTGGTTTTAAATTTAATATTCTCGGTCAACAAATGAAACTACATTAGCAGATTTTTCAAAACAAAGTAACAATAAACAGCACATTTAATAATAGATAGCTTAAGATGTTGTTTTTTTGAAACCACATAATTAGTTTATACATGTTTGATATTTTCTGAAAATGACGGAATTTTTTCGTCCATTTCGGAAACGAAAACTACAAAGATTTACATTTACCTGCAGTTGATATTTTTCCTTTCTTTGACTTTAGGCAATCACGGTTGCGCATGTCAAAAGAAGAAAATGCATTGAACATCCAAGGGGGTAATTTTTAACAAAAATACCCCCTTGTGATATGGCAGAGAAATGCAACAGCTGTTTAAAGTTGAGAGAAACACAAATATAAACAAATATAAATAGTTTTTTATTCCTAGGTTCAATCCGGCTTGCTGCCATTACCGCTTTAAGAAAATCAATAAAAACTGCAAATTTCACATTTAAAAATAAAAATAAACTAGTGGGTTTAAATTTAAATGATTTTATGAATGCGCCTAGTAAATATAAATATAATTAATACATTTACTTCTCAGCAATCAGCAGAAGAGAATTATGTTTTTAATTATGTAATGAATGTTTATTGTACATAAATAAATACACAATATAGAAACTAAATCTGGCTCCGTTAAAAATCATAAATCCTATATAATCATTTATATATTTAAAATTAATAATTCATTCTCAGTGTTTCTTTTTTGTCCATATTTAATAACTTATACAAATCCCAAATATTATTTTCAGAAGAAATATATTCCGCCCAAACTAAATAAATTAAACCAAAACAATTTGAATGATAAGCCATCCGTTTTGCTTTCTTTTAAATACAACTATGCAGAGAATGATTCAACCACAACACAACATTTAATTGATTTTACTCACCTGCTTACTTCTAATCCAGCATCCACATTCCAAATGCGCACTGTTCTATCCAAAGACGCCGACATTATGAGAATGGGGGTCATAGGACACGACTCTATTTGAACTACGTTTCGAACATGGCCAGACAAAAGACTAACTAACTTCCAATCACTCGTCCATATTTTAACTGTTTTTTTTTTTAAAACCTAAAGATGAGTTTCCGGTATTTCCGATTTTAAGTAATTAAAGCTCACTTGAGCCATCCTTTGCACCAGTCACTATTTGATTTCGCACCTCGTTGTAAAAGAGTGTGGTTACTTCGGTGGTATGCACTTGTTTTTTCTGAATGATGCATTTTTCATCCCAACTAACCTCCTATGAAAATGTAATTAAAGTAATTGGGTTTTGTTAAATGTCTTTTTTCGTAAGTCTACTCAATATTACCGCAACAATTGTTGAATAGGCCACTAAACAAACATCAAATTGTGGTCCACCTTTGTCCAGAGTTACACAATTGATCCTGAGGATCAATAATTGGCATCCTTCACGACTTGGACCGGATAATTCAATCGTCTGATTGGGAATCAAATTGGATCCTTTTCCAATACCATCACCAAATCTCAGGTTCATTTTCTAAAAAGTTCAGAAGAAGATTTTGTTCCAACAGTAATTTCTAATTAAATTGAATTTCCAATAAATAAAAAGTCTCTTTTACCACGCCATCTAAAATAAATTTTTCTGAACTAATCTTATCATTAAAATAATGGAAAAAAAGACAAATAGTTAATAAAACTTCTAACATATAGTAAGTACCGTAAGAACTCCTTTAGTATCTGCTGTTACAATTTCCTCTCTAAAATAACTAGTTGCCACAGCCACTACAGGCGTGTTATTAGTGACCTCTGCAATCTCGGTTAATGTTTCATCAATTACCTGGAATAAAACAAACACAAACAACATAAGAATTAATAATTGATAAATAAAAGAAACGAACTGAAGAATATTATTTCTTCACTATATTTACATAGTGGCAGTGTTTATGTACAGCTCAGCTAAAGATCAATACCTCTTCTTTTGTGTTGAGATCCCCCCAGATTGCGAGCAAAGCAACTCCAACAAAACTAATGTTTCACTTTAACACACAATCAGCAAACTGTTCAAACATTAAACTTTGTTTCAAACAAAACAACCGACTAAAATTATTTTTTTAAAAAGAAAAAAAAATGCAAATAAAATGCAAATTATTTTTCCATACAACACTTCACTGCTAAAGTGGCCGAAAACTGAAGTACTCTTGAGATAAGGAAAATGAGTCAGTTATTCCAATTTTGCATTAAGCTGTCAGATAAACTTTACACGAGACATGCAATATTATTCATGACTTAATGAATTATTTATACAATATTATCAGATTCATTACTTATGTCTGACACAGCACAAAGAGTCCATGCACAGCAACTCATCCTTTAATTTTCAAGACCTTTAAAAAGTGACGTTCAACTTTATACAAAAGAGCGACAGAAGCAAGAGGCCATACGTTAGTTTTGCTCTTACAAAGATAAGGTAACATGATCCCACCCCGGAGGACGAAGATGATCTGTTTCACCTGCCATCCAAACACTTCCTTCTATCCTATTCTTTTTGAGTTATTATTAATGAAACTCGTGTCTCTTAGGGCGGGGGTAGCTATAGAAAGAGTGGTTAAGATAAGATAAAAAAATTCATTCTCTTACGGCGTTTTTATTTTTTTTTATTCCACCCCCAATACAAATACAAGCCTAATACAAAACGAAAAGACAAAACGACAAGTTGAAAAAAGCAAAAATGGAATAAAGAGAGCAAAAATTCTATATGCGAGTCGGTAGAGCAGAAAATTGCATTTCTTCCTGCTGAAAGAACTGAGTGTAAGAAAATGCAGAGGAAAACCGATAAAGAAAAGGAAGAAGACTTTCTTTATGCTCTCCGACTCGCCCTCACCCAGAAACACGTTGGGATTTGTCATTACGGCTCATCACTTCAGTGTCTACATCGACATCTGGTTGCCAATGACAACCATCATCAAATCAAACCTTTTTTATAGGATGAGAAGGTATGGAGAAGAATGATCCTTAACGATTCCATTTGGTTCAACTATTTTACTCTTGTAATTATGTTTTTCTTTCTTTTTCCAATTAAGTTTCAGAGAAATCAAGCTTCCTAATCGGGTTAGTTACGGTGAACGTTAAAACGAGCAGAAACAGACACGTTTCGTGTCATTTTTTTCCAAAGGACATTCAACTTATTGAACTCAATTTAAAAATAAAAATCCAAAAAGAAATATTCTTTTCACTCACCAAAAAAATTCAATTTTATTATATTTAATATTTTACCAATAATAATGGCTCTCCTTTGGACCATCCAATAAACTTTCTGGACAAATGGTTATAGACCAAATTACCAATAGGCCGGTGTAGTGGATGTGTGCACGTGATGTGAGAGCGTGAATCCACGCAATGCATTATCCCAGCAGTGTCAACAACCACATATTTCTGAAAAAGTAAAAAAATAATAATAATAATAGTTAATAGTTAAAACGATTCAAAAGTCAAAACGATTCAAACCTGGTTATATTTGTCGTAAACAGCAGTAGCAATTCTTTCGTCAAACCGGAGCTCGAAAATGTTCTTGGCTCCATGCTCGATGCTGATTTCTCTTAAGTTGGTTGGACGCATTTCTCCTTGATTCTCCAGATCGTTTTGAGTTGACGGCTTAAGAGCTGGCACTGGTGCTAAACTCAAACCTGGGTTCCTCATTTTGGCCATCGTCTCGTCTCTACTCGCTCCCTACATGGCAATTCTACTCGATTCCTCAACTTCTTAAGGATATCTTATCGCAATATGAGCCAGAAATCACTCACAATATTGATCCTGGTCGACATTTTACTGATAGAATTTGTCATAAGATTCTCATTTTGTTCCCTTCGTTATCTTCCTTGTTAGTCCCCATTTTTTTTTCTCCTTTCAGTCATAACACAATAATGTCGCAATAATAAATTATTGTTTACATCATCGTTATCAACAACAAAGAAATTTGTTTCACATTATTAACTTTTGTTGTTTGGTCTTAAATTGCGTTTAATAGTTTAAAGATGAAATCAACTGCGCTTTAACTTTTAAAAAAAAATAAGAACTTACAAAGAGAAAGGTTTAATCTTCGTTATACTTGTAATTGCACACTTGAAATTGCCACTTCTTTTAAAAATATTCTTATGGTATGTTGGAGAATTAGTTGTAATTTGGTTCATAACTTTTGAAGCTAATGCGCGAAGAATAGTTTTCACCTGTGCAAAGGTCGAGACCGTATGAAGATTACGAAAAGGTGTAAAAATGATGAATGAAAAAGTTTACGCGAGAAATGCGTCTTTTCAAAATCTCAATTCTTCAACGGCTTTAAGTGAAAAAGTTTAAGAAAGAAACGATTTGAAAATAAGTGATTGTGTTGTGCACTCAATCGAATGAGAAAGTCGTGAGAAATGGAGTGAAAGTTTTTCATCAGAATTAAACATTCTCGGCGGAATTAAAGATGAATCAATCAATTGCTTTTGACTGTCTGATAGAAAAAACCTTTTAAAAAATCATTCCTTTCAAATTGCATATGCCGCTCTTACGTTAAAGAAATTTGACGAAAAAAGTGTAATATATAGTTTTATCAACAAATCCCATTAACAGACTTATTCCAACAAACTGGCTTTGATCGACGTATAAAAACAACAGTTTAAACTTGTGCCTTCATTTTTAAAATTAAAAATTCTTTACAAAAGAAAGAATTAGACTCATTCTCGACGAAAACGGTTGCCAGAACCCCCTCGCATCTCGCTGATCCAAATAGTTAAAGCGCGCTGCACACTAATACAATGCAACGTCGATTGCCAATCAAAAATGTGCACAATAAGTGGAGAATAAAGAGCTTTCTTCGCGTTTCTTCTGCATCGCTAATTGCATTTCTCCAATCACCTGCAACGACCACACTTGCACTTGCTCGTCACGTCACTCGCACGCGTTCCTTCATAGAATCCCTGCCGGCAAGCAATGCAATAGCGAGACAAATTACAGCAAAGGCAAAAGGACAGAACGCTTTCCAGCTTCAATCTGTTTAAGCTTATTAAAAAAATCAATTTCTAAGCCGATCACAAAACTAAACATTTGCCCGCTATTAATTTCTCAGTAAACACCAATCACGACAGGTGAGTGCGAGTCAGCCTCCGCGCCACGCCCACGAGATGTAATAAATGACCAGATAAAAGCTCGAGCAAATATTTTCTTACTCACCCCATTTCAATCATCATCACACGTTTGCAGATTAGTAATAAGATGTAGCCTAAACAAATCGCTAACTCATGCTGGCGCTGCGATTTCATGGCCCAAAATAAAAAAATAAAAAAATAAAAAAAGAGAGAGAGATAGAGAGAGAAAAAATTCGTTCCAACATCATTGGCAATTCAGCGCATGTTCATCATAGACCACCTTCTTGCTTCGAGGCGTCTCATATATTTCCTTTTAATGACGGGGCGTCAATTACAAGAGATCCCCCACTGGCGACAGCGCCACCTCCACCCCCAGGCTCAAAGTGCGTCCTCTCCATCCCAACATGCATCACGCAGCAATGAAAAGAGTGAAAGGCGCTTGTGCAGAGGCGCACGCGCTGCTTTACTACTTGCGTAGCAGTTGTGTGCGTATGTGTTGTGTGGCAACTTCTCACTTGTTGCCCCTCTTTGTCGAGAAAACGGAATTTCTTTCCTAAACTCTTTTTATATCTAATCAACATCAGTGTCATCTTTGTTGTGCACGAGTGGATGCTGCGACGCGGCACCGGATTTGCGTCCTCTCTCATCTCTCAATTGCTGCCCATTGGCCGGCATCGGACGGCCCTGCCTCGGTTATACTTTGTGCTTAACATAGATGCTCCTCTACCGTTGCTGGCCTTACCATTCCCTTCGAGGTAAGATGATTTATTGCTATTTCTATTCTCAATTAGATGATCACCATAAAAAGAAAAAGAAGAAAAAAAAATTAGCTCGATGAGTCTGTTCCAACTTGGTTAAGTGCGTGTGCGTGCTCTCACGTGTGGGTCTTTGCCCCTATATACTGATATTAGAAGTGGATGAGGAATTTGATGATGAACGTTTTTCATCCATCTCTGTTCTCTAATATATTAGATGGTCAGATGTGACCCTGGATTCCCCCCGCCTTTTTATTTTATTTTCTCGAGTATTGAGCTGTACATGTAAATATAGATATAAGGTATAGGTATGTTTATTTTTGTCTGGAGAAAATAAACGGGGCAGATATGAGCTGTCATTTTTTTTCACTTCAGGCAGTTTTCCAAGGAGCTATATTTTTAAAATTTGAAAAACTACACCAGACGAGATTGAATCCACACATCAATCGCGCCACTGAATGTTTCATAATCGATCATCCCTATGGCTACACCTTATAAAGTAAAACGACTTGATATTTCAAATTCCGAATTTTATATTTGTTTTGTCTTTAAAAGTCCTCTGTCAGAGCCCAAAACCCTAAACAGTTTTCTTCTAAGAGGAATTTAGTGGCACGCTTCAGTTCAGACAGTTCCTTCACCTTTGTCTGTCGCTCTCTAGTTTTATTTTTTTATTTTTTATTTTTTTTTTGTTGGCAAAAATAAAGTGAATTTCTCAATTGAGTCGCGACTACGGTTACACAGTACACACACAAATCCTAAAGGCAATCAATATCAGCATCTTTTTCGGTAGGGCCTCGAATAAAAACCGCGTGCTCGACGTTATACAAGCTGACCCAGCACCAAAGAGACACGCTAGAATGAATTTCACCATTCTTTTGACTGACACAACAGTCTTGGTTTTGCAAACATGGTGATACACACAAATTTGGTTCGTTTCCAAATTCCTTTAAATGAATCACAACACCGCAGAATGATTACACCTGCGTTGCACCTGCATCGCACATCATTGGCACTTCCCTTGAGAAATCGATACAATTCAATAGTTTAGAGGATAAATTCAAAAACTGATTAATGGAAAAATTCTAAAAGAGTCAAATCTCATTCATTTTTTTTTTTTTTAATATTGTAATATCGCTCTTGAGTAAATTTATCATTTGAATATGCATGAAAACACAAGGAAAACCATTGTAGAAAACATGTGCTTGCAACAATTTTTTAAATCAACATTTATAGTCTAGAGGAGAATGAGGGTGGCTCACTGGCCATGAGCCCATTTCTTAACTCGTTCTAATAATATCTTTCGGTAATTCCGAGGGGTAATTTTTGAATACTTAGACAAAAACATCACATCCGGTTTGGTCTTAAGACACAAATTTCCACGTAAACGTTGATAATCGTTTTCTTATTTTTGGTTAATGATACAAGTTTGCTTTAACACTGAAATGGACGCTTGCTTGTGTAAATTACTGTAAAGTTTTCCATAAACTTACCTTACAGCAACGAGATTATAAATTTATAGGATAAATTTTTTATAAAAAAAAAAAGACCTGCAGGCTTCATTAGCATAATTAATTTTAAAACCAGTAAATTTTTGCCTTAACATAATTTTATAATAAAAATATAACAATAAAAAAATTATGGCAACGGCCTTATATTAAAAATCTGGTCTACAGCAAACTGATTACAAAATAAATCATGCGCAAACACAATGCACACATTAAAAAAAAAGTAAAACGTATGTCTAGTCTAGCTGGAGCAACTCTTCTTACAAACACAAAGAACTACCTTCTTGAGAATTTCATTTTGCGGTCTTTCGTGCAGAAATAATAAAGAACCTTTTATATTATACACGAAATTTTTTTCTTCCTTCACAGAAATGAAATTTCAAACATAATTCAATAAAAAATTGCCAGACAATTATAACGACTTTATGAGAAATTTCCTTTCTTAGGGTGGCAAACAAGTTATTAAATTCAATGCAAAAGAATAAGAAGAAAAAATTGTTTTTTCTCGAACCAATAATTTGCGCATTTCCCTTCTGTGGTGACATCCAATTTCAAAAAAAGCACTCACAACAATCTATAAGATGATAAATGAGTGGTTTGCTGTAAACAGCTTTAGTGAGCAACGTTTGTCCACAAAAAAAGAAAAGAAATAGATTGCCAATGATAAAAGTAATTAACTTTGTTGTATGTCATGATCCCAACTCTGTTATGGCAAAAATTATTGCACTAACAATCGATACATACTTTCATTCTATATAAAAATCTACAAACTTGCATTTCTAATTTTTAATTAAATTTTCTCTTCAATTCTATTCCGCTGCGAGAAAAAAAAATCCAGAAACGAAAAAGCGGCGTCCAAAAAGAAAACAAAAACAATCTGTTTATGCAGTTGCAGTTAGCAGTTAGGTAAATTAAACGATGTTTTAATTGATTTTTCCTCTTAAATTAACCTCTAATCAAGCACCACAATCGTCTGCAGGTGGTTTACCAATTCCTCTGCCTTCATCCATATCCAAAGAACACTCAAGATGCTAATCAAATTAAACCGATCACACGTTAAAAGCAATTATCTCAATTAACTATCCAATCCGTTTCTGATCAAATACAAATTGATTTCAATTCAACCTTGTCACAACAACAAGCGCATACTAAGTAAAGTTAGTTGTAAATAGGAGAACAGAGGCAACAAGATGTTAGCAGAGCACTCTTTCCTTTGAGTGCTTTTCGGGTTAAGGGAAGCAATTTAATGGCTTAGACAGCCGATCGCTAGCAGGAAATGAAAGAAGAAGGCCAACTGCCTCTGATAACAAAGATTCCCTTCGCATTTCCTCCCATCCCACTGCAAACTTTAGCTGTTTTACTGTCTCATCGAATAAACCCACCACCTCATTTTGGCGATAGTGCGACAAAGTAGACGATTTGCTGTTGTCTAGTCTCTTAATTTGGATTGACTTGTAGGTTGTTCGTTTGGGAAAGAATTAAAGAATAACGCTTGTAGTCTTCAAAACATGCTCGATTTGGCAGAGCCTTGAATCTGTTGTATTTTAGTGCATGGGAGAATTTTTAGACCTTTTTATTTTTTTTATTTTATTTTATGGAGAGTTTGAAAACCGCCGCATCTGTCGCACATCAAATTTTATCTGTCGCAAATAAACAGATGATGCGCTAGAATTTTTACACTTTGAGACATCAAAAATGAAGAGATAATACGGGTGTTACTTGAGGTAATGTGACTCTTCATCATTTCGTGCTTTCCTACTTTGCCGTGGGTGCGGTGAACCGCGATCTATCCACCCTATCCCTCTCTAGCAAAGACAGTATGGTATCGGAATGGCACTGAATGGGTCAACTTACAAGAGCAAGCTTCATTAGATGGGGCGACAGCTTATCGAAATTGGCTTAGAACAGGGCAGTGAATAACCAATCGATTAGCCATAAATGTTTACAGAGAACCGAGAGGAGTATTACTTAAAACAAATCAATAAAGTAACGGTGCAATAACCGCGATGGAGTTAATATAATTTCAGTCCGCATTCAAGCTAAGATTGATTTTCATAACCCCAAAAGATTTACCTTTTTTTTATAAAATGTAAACGAAATGCAGTATTTTCAAAAGAAAGATGAAGAGAAAAAATAAAAAATTCTGGAGCAAAGAATTGTCTCGACAAGACAAACGGTAAAGCTTGAGAAAGAAGCGAGCAATATGGGCACTGTGTCACTGTTTTGTGAGTGTCAAGATAAAGCAATAGCTGTACATCATCCCTTATTACCTGTCCTTCGACTCAATATATTTTTTTATCTTCTTTCTTTATATCTAAAATCTGAAATTCTACAGAGCACGCGGCTTATAAAAGGATGAATAACAAAAAAGACCTTTAGAACTGTCATTTAATTCGCTTAATTTTGAGAAATTCAAGTTTCCTTCAACATGGCACATCTGTTTTTGGCGGCAACGTTTTTTTTCTTTAATTGCAAACGCTCTTCACCTCGACACATCATTTTTATTTATTAGCTAAGGGTGAAGCAATATAGGGGTGAAACTACTTTACACCATCAGTCAATGAGCTTTCTGCACTGATTGCTGCCTTGTCACCATATTTCTGGAGCGATGCAAGAACGGAAATCGTATCACGACCTGCAAACGTATACGTGCAACCTCAGCCTAAAAACACCAGAGCAGCCACAAATCTGGCTCGATGCCAATCTCCTGTTAAGAGAACTTGTCAGTGCCATCAAAAGAAATTCACACTTCCACCCAACGTAATTGCTCCCCCCATTTTATAAGAAATATTCATTTTGTGCGTGAGAGAAGCAACGATTTTTATTCTTCCTTTTCCTCTATTCGCTTAAACAGAAATGCCAAGACCACATCCGAACCACCAATAAAAATATTTCCCTTCGAGTTGCTTTCGAATCTGACTGCATGAATATCAAAAAGAATGTGAATGTCCCGCAAACATGGAGAAACAGCGGCAAGAACTTGCGAAGAATGCGACGTAGACCACCAAATGTTATTTGCTCGAACCGTTTTCAGCCACAAAACGCTGGTGGACGCTCGCTGGGTGCTGACCATAAACGCGTTAGTAAAATTCGCGCGTAAATCTCGTCTGCTGACAGTGAAAGACCATTTTCTTTCTTTCTAACATTCACTACAACACAATTTAATTCTCTTCATCCTTTGCCATTGGGAACGATGAAAAACAAAGTTCTTGTTTGAATTGTTTGGATAAAACGTGATAAAGCGCTTGAACGAGAAATTGTAAAGTGTCGCATACGACGTGTATATTTGACAAATAAAAAAGACAAATCCTAACACTTCTAAAGAGTTTTCATAATTAAGCAGTGCGGAAAAAGTTAGAAAATGGGTTTTCTTGAGGATTAGGAAGGATTATCAAAGACAAATATCCTCTTAAAAAGATTATTATAAAAATAGAAGAGGAATAAAGTTGTACAAACAAAAGAAAAGTGGATTAATAAAAGTAAAAATCCATTTTCATTGAAATAAGCCATTTCCATCATCAAAAGCAAAAACAGATCCTTTTTTTCAGTCGACTCAAATAACGCAGAAAACCTCTTTATGTTGGCAACTAATGCCTGCAACTACAGCTATATATAATCATCATTGTTCCAAAAAACATTAAAATTCTAAACATAAATATAAATAAACGTTATACAGTATATGATATGTAAATTTTAAAATAAATACGACACGAAACTTTTCTATTCCCTTTTAAGGACGTATGTTGAAAGTGCGAAACACAAACTAAAGGGAAAGCGTGCAGCTGTGCTTGTACAACCAAAAAATATCCCCCACACCAAAACCTTATCGTTCCCATTTCAAACATCTTCCACAATAAGAAAAAAATGAACCGTAAGAAAAAGAAAAAAAAAAAGATAAAACTCGGCATAGATATTTCTGAATCTTTTATAAAGCCAACAAGCATCTTTTTTTCTCATAAACCAAAAATAAACTATAAAACTGCTAAAAGCATCACACCCTATAAACATTAATTTTCAACTGGTTTTCGCCTTCATAGAGAGGAGAAGCAAAAGAAAAACATAACTCAACGTCTTCACTCACCGTGGAAGAGAGGCGAGGGAGGTTAGACAAAGTTTCCTTACTGTGGCGACTCCAGGGACCTGCTTAACGATCTGGCATTACTCCAGACCCCAACTCCCCTATTATTACAGTTCCAAGTCCGAACCCCGATCATTAGGGTGACCAAACTAGCGACATGTCGCTTGCACATACCTTTCTTGCCAAATCAGGCTTCGGCTTTGGACTAATAAAAATATGTTGACCGAAAGAGGTTACACTAATCAGTACCAACAGGCTATTCACCTGTAAATTAACACGAATCACGTTTTCACATTGACCGCAAGTGCAGAGTAATGAGTGGAAAGTTGGTGAGTTAAGTTGGTATAATCAATAAAGATACCCACGTACAAGAAGTGGTCTCATTAACGACACCTAATTAGCTGCTTAATTGCAATGGTAGCTATATACGGTATGAACCACTTAACACGCAATTCACACTGTTCCTAATTAACTTTTTTGGATATATTTTATTTTATTTCCTTTCTGATGTTTGATTTCTTAGATGGAATCAGTAGATGTGTCCAATCTTTAAAAAGTACAAGCGGGAGAAAAAAATAAAAATAAAAATGGAAAGTACTTTTTCTATTCAACAGACTCATTTGAAGTCACTTACCGGTACGAGCACGAAACAAATCTAAAAAGAAGAAAAGAAAATTCAACTGTAAGTCTGTGCCCAGAATCTTGATGTCAAACCTAAACTGCATATTCCCCTACTAAGTGCATAAAACAGCAGATAATGATTTTTTTATCAGAAGAAATAGCAGACAATAACACTACGGCATTTACTTGTACGCAACAAGCAATTTCTGGTCCTGTGGTTTCGTGCACACGCGAAAAAGAATTTGCAGTTTGAATTTAATGCCAAGATATTGAGAGCAGGCTGTAGTTTCTTCTTACAAGACAAAACTCCATATCATAGTCCCCCAAAACGCACAAGTTTTCGATTATGAGATTGAAAGAATCTAACAAAATTAATTATAAATAAATAAAAGTGGTCGGCGTATCGTTTCTTCTATCTTCCAAGCTCATAAAATTCAAGAAAGAGAAGTTGTGCTCTATTTCGTGCTCGTATGATCTCCTTCCCTTATATCAGTTAATTGGATGACCATCGACTTCTTCTAGAGCTCATTGCCCAGACAGGCGTGTAGTTGATATAGTCGCGCAAAGTGGAAGTTTAATAATCTAATGTGACACTCATTTCAACTCGACCTTATCTTGCTGTGTTTTTATTTTTATTTTCAGCCGACATCCGTCCAAAATCTTGCCTCTACTTTACTAGTTTGGTTCTGCTCATTAGCTCATGCTGGATAGGCCAAGGTAAGACTAATAAACCGAGCTTTTATTAAATTTAACTCGAATGAACTGAGCTTGCGCACCATTGCAATTCTTTTAAACTGCCCTTGCACCTGATGCTGTGAACGGGAAAATTGCATTATGTCCAACAACATCGGCTTTGCACGCACTCACTTCACTAGCACCTACCTATCAGAATGAAAAATGACTTTTGACTTGCAAAAACTTCCTCAGACTGCCTTCTTTTATGGAAAAATATCGAGCCAGAACTCACCCACAGCTGGGTGCCTTGTCAATTTCTCGTTAAGAAAAAAAACATGGAACCTCGGGTTTTCCTTCTAACTTATGAGGCAGCTGAATATCTAAAACCCTAAAATAAAAGGATAAAAAAAATCAATCTGATTTTTTTATGCAACATCAAGGTAGTTTACCTTTCCCTTTTCACTATATTTCACCGATTGAGTCGCAATCTGAGACAGTGCAGGGCAAATAAATCGGCGTTTACCTGCATTGACTGCATTGCAGATCAAATTTAGAATGATATAAGCGTGCAAACTTTAGATTGGTGTCCCTTTTTTCTCCTTACTGCAATCACCCACCATGAACCTACAAGTGAGCTACTAAACAGATCTTTCACTTTTCTTCGTGAGCCCCTTTCTCTAGAGAAAAAGCCAGCCTATTTGCCAACATTCCGAAGGCAGTACGAGTTGGCCGCGCGTGCAAAAGGCAATATGGATAATTAGTTCTCGAATTCCACTACTCCCACGCACGCGTTCCTGATAATTTACTCGAGGGAGCTTCACACTCAAACTTTTAATGAAAATCGCGGCCATTCGACACACACACATCTTACTACCCAGGTGGTTTCAGGTAAATGACACCCTCAGATTGCTTTAAGGAAGCTAGATGAGATTAAAGAAATCTACTTTCATCCATTATACGTGAGGCAAGAAGAGTTGTAGCTTATCTCAGTCCATGATTGTGCTTCGCGACTCCTACACAAACAGGTGCATTAAACAGGTGATGGAAATTACGCATAAGGAATAAGAGGACTGTCAACAAAGCCATTTAGAGTCTTTTTTGATAATGGTATCAAGGTGCACAAAGGAATGAAAGCAACGACAACACTTTATCGTGCTGGATATAAATTAAAACGTTTAGTCGAAATCCCGTGTACTCGACGTTCCAAATAAATCTGTGCTTTAAATTTTCGCTAAAATATTAATATACTTTTCACCATTTCCTTTATTTGTGCAAACAAATCCACATAATAATGATGGATTTATAAACTAATGGTTAATTGGATAATTAAAATATGAATATTGCTCTCAGTTTAATAATAGAACTTTATAAATGCACGTAATAAATTAAACTATTGTGTTGTATGGGTTTTGGGACTGAATGAAAACTTAATACCGATTTGCTTAATTGGTGTCTTGTGAAATCTAATTAGTAATTACGCAGTGTTGGGGATATCCTATATAAATCAAATCAGCCGATTTATCGAGATGTATTTTGCAGTTTTCTTTTCCTCTTTTAAGGGTTAAATTTATTCAATCATATAGCATCTTGGCTATCAAGGTAACAAGTTTTTCATCTTGATAAAAATATATTTCGCATTCTGAACGCTGTTTACGACGAAGAGTCTGAAGACTCCTCTCCTACGAAAGTTAGTCGCCAAAAAAAAACAAAATCTAGCCAAGAACTCCGACCACACGGTTAGCAGACCAAGAAAAGGCCTAAAAACGCATCCACAACCACAACGTCCAAGATTGCCAGAACGACCACCAGGGCCGAGTCGCTACAATCTCAAACCCATGCTCTCTAAAATAATGCTGCTTTTCCAAATTTAAACGTTCGAGTCAAGTTGCAGTTTTACGTGTGTTTTAGTGTTTGATTTTTGACCCCTCGCCACCGCCCCCGCCCCCGCCAACCCAACCTTATCCATTTAAAATGTAATCATCAACAGCCAATCATTTTTCTCGAGAGAGCGTTTAAGGATAATATTTCAGCAGACGACCTACCGATCGCAAGTGACCGACAAAATTCCTGTAAAGTGAACGGTCAAGAGCGAACGAAGCACGGCCTAACTGACACGCATGACACTAACGGAACGGTCAAGTGCCAAGACGGCTCAAACGATTCAGCAAAATGCAGCTTATTTTTGTGGCTGGCCAAAATTTTGGTTACAAAGACCAGACAGGTGAAACTATTCCATCGTGGGAAGAGTTCACCACGATTCCCGCTCTCAACGAAATAGTGAAGATTTCCATCTCCCGTCCGTTGGACTCTCTACAACAATTCCAACGAATTTATTAAGGCAATGTGTACAAACCATAATAAGATGAAAAATATGGTAACCAGCATGGTAACACGTGATTTAACTCAAGCTTGAACAGCGGTGATGTATGCTTTTGCTTCCAACATGACTAATCATTCAAACTGCGGCTTTGATTAAGATCTTGATGACCCACAATATGTGTTGGAGGTCATAAAAGACAAAGTTTACCTAACCAACCTGGAAGTTGTTCTCCATAAGCTCAGAGACCAAGGGATTTCAGAGCATGCTACCAAACTGATGTGCTCTTCCTGATAGTTATGTTCAAACAAAGTCTATGACGGCCACTCGTGTCCCCTGGGCAACCAGAAACAAGATGAAACTCAAGTACTACTTCGTTGTTGTGCTGACAAAAGTCTATTTCTACGGATTCCTTCAATCCTCTCTGCGAAAAATCTCTGCCCAGTGAAGTTTTTCACTGCCGAGTTTAGGGGCAATTCCTCCCAACATTTTCGAGCTGTGACTCAGCCTTGTGGACCACTAGCTACAAACGAAAAATGCATTCTAATTGAAGCCTGGGTTATTACTGTGTTTTTTTTTAGCGTATTCCACACATAATAACCGCTTCTGTTACTTCAAACAATGTAAATCTATCTCATACTGTTTCATGCGGCAAACTAGTCCTCAGCAAGTATGGTTTTTAACCATCACACCCACATAACCATCCAATAGAACAAATTTCTTTCGATTTTACAAGCACAGTGATTGGGAACTACGAAAAGCCTTAATTTAACAACATTTATTGCCAAGATGTTATATAATTGGATATTTTGCTAAGAAATGACACAAAATATTAATTATATGAATGTTGTCGCTGTCACATCCTCTTTGGATCACAAGATTACGAGATCATTGTAGATCTCTAAAGAACAAGTCATACAACTCCACGGACCTTGGAAATAAAAAAAAGATTTATATCCAGAAAAAAAAAACATGGAGCATCTACATCGGATCTAAGTTGCAGTCCTCAGTCTTAAAAAAAATTGGACGAAGGGTCAAGCCCTCCCCCTATTGGAAATGTTTTCATTAAAGTAATGTTATTTTATTATTTATTGGACAACATTTTTTTTCCTAATATAATTAATAATTTGCTTCAAATCTTAGCAAAATATTCAATCATTCCTCGTCCTTAAAATAATTGATTAGGCCAATAATAAATAATTTTTTTTAAAAACCTGTTGTCACGGACTGCTATTTACAATTTCATGTCTTTTTGTTGTTGTTTTTTTTTAGCAAAATGATCGTCATAAATAATTTATAGAACCAATTACCCGTCATTCCAAATGAATGCATATGAATAAACACCAGGTGTTTACTTTGAGGTGTTTCAGAAAAAATACTAGGAGCTGATGCAAACAAAACTGTGAAAATTGTAATTGAAAGTGTTTCAGAATGTTTTTCTAAGTTAAATATCAATTGTTCTAACCCATCACTAATTAAAAACAAGCAAGAAATTTCAATTAGAAAACTGCAAAACACGAACCATTTACGAGATTAAAGTTGTTTCACACTTTTCAGTGCTTGTAAGGAACAAGATAAAAAATATAAAAATAAAATCGCACAAAGAGCGCCGAAGTGAAATGCCCCTATTTTGATAAGCTGCTAATAAAATAAAATAACAAATTATTTTAAGGACAATCAAACAACGAAAAGAGTCCAAAACAGCACGAATTATTAGCGCGGCAATTACCATCAAAGGCACTTATATCATTACACACAAATCAAAATTTTTGATTCATTGGAAGTTCCTTATTATGACGAAGTGAGGTGATAATGTGTGCAAGTAATATTTGTTGACCTGCGGGACAAGACTATAAATCCAGACGACGATTTATTGCACTGCTCTTAATTAGCCAACACCTTCAAAACTTGCACACAAACATACACTTTTAACTTTCCATTAGAAATAAAAGAAATGTGTAAAATTTTCTTTAAATATGCGCAAACTTCATTATACAACCTGCATTTATTTCTGAGTTAAAACAAACACAAGGAACATACAAAATTGAACCCTTGATTTATTTTTCATTAAAATTCCAACGCAGAAATTCTTCAACCTCCACTCGCCAAAAAAAAATAATAAAAAAAAAATGAAAAAAAAATTGTTCAAAGAAAAAACAACCAGCAGCGTTTTTATACCAAACATAAAAAAATATAAAAAAAATCCTTTACTTTCATCGCTCTAAGAAACTGGCGTCACATTCACACTATTTGCTTCTTGTTTTTCCTTTTCACCACTTTCATTATTATTCTTCATCCTCACGACCTACAAATTGCTGTTTTGCTTTCATCCTCATAAGACAGATCGTAACCATAGAAATTATCTACCTGTTTTTCAAAACAAGATTACTGCATACTGGATATAAAAACTCCTATTGGTTTATACACAGGCGATTTAATGGCGGCAATTGCTCAGCCTAATGCGAGTTCTATATTTGCTTACCCTTGCTGATCGTAACGCCCACAGTAAAAATAAATCGTAAAGTGTATTTGATGTATAGTTTGTGGTAGCAGTAGTTAAGCATTAGCTCAACTCGAACCGCAGTCACGAGCACTGCGTCAAAATTATTACTTGCTTCCCATCAAGTAATAACCACACCTTTGCTAAGCTTGTTTAATTCACTAAAGTAGAGTCATGTGTTTATAGTCTATAATATTTCTGATGATGAGAGGTTTAGGGTTTGATCATTATTAGCTACAGACCCCAGTCATTAGGACATGAGTAAAACTAACAAAGGATTAAAATAAATGTTTGAAAAATGTACACTCGTAATGAATGTTAAGTTGAATTCGTAAAATTTAGATTAACTTGTGCAGCAGAAACTGAGAAAATTTAAAAGTTTGGCCAACTACTTATAAAAATGTTTAAAGTAATGTAATTCACGTCGTCAAAAAGTTTATGCTCGAGGTGCGCTTTTTCCTGTACTTCATTTACAATTCAATCCGGAGCACTTTAAAGTCGATGTACAGTTATGACAAAAATTTTTCAGAGCTAATAAGAAATTTTTATTTGCAATATTTTTTCGACATATTTTTCTTTTTCCATAAATAAAAACTCACCCTGTCAAACTGCTCTTACCTAAATCCAATTTTTTTTTTATTTTTATAATTATTGAATTAATTGTGTTTTTAAGAGGCAAATATGAAGAAAACTGTACTGTAAGAAATAGAGAAATATATTTCAACTCTGTCAATGCGAGGTCCATCTTAAATTGCATTTAAACTCAAATTATTGACTTGTGCTTGTTCATTTTCCGCATTCAACCGAATTTCGCATTACGCGAAGCATGCATTTGATTCGCATGGACAGAACTCTCATTAAAATTGGAACGCCACTGATGTGAATTCAATTAGCACTAGTGATTAGCGTGCCATTTTTTCCTTCTTTAGTCATACAATAAAAGTGCAATTAAAATGCAAAATACCTTGCGCGCTTTGCTCAAACACGGATCGTTCCTTCTCAAAAACCAACGCGCGACATTATAAGTGTCAAATAAATCATACATTGTTTAACTTTAAAAAAAAAGAAAAAAAGAAAGAATACATTACCTATTACTCCAAGCATCCATTAGTATTTCAATAACTCATATTTTATTTTAGCTTTAATAGAAAAAAATTGATTGCAACATTATATTTTTTATTGAGCTTATGTTCATGTCAACATCTTGAATTCAACAGCCGATTCAAATGTCTTGTTGCTACAAATTGCACTCATGTACGTAAATGTAAGATAAGATGAAAAAGAGGATAAAGAGGCAAAAAGTGATGTTTAAAGAATAAGACCAGTTTCTTATCAACGTCAATATCTCAGGCAAACTGTGTGGAAAGTCGAAGTTAAAAGATAAAACCGTCAGACTTATAGACCAAAGTGCTACATTTTAGCTTTACACACGATACTCCACTTTCTTATCTCCTCCATTCTTCCAAGTTGGATAGAATGGAATAAATACACAAAAATCTTTCAAAAGCGCCGCCCTGAGTGGGCTTCTTAGTCAAGCGTAATTTGTGTGCAGGGCAGTGTGCTACTACATCTTGTTCTGCTGCAAAAAGCGTCAGATTAAAGACACGTCTTCTCTTTTTATTCATTTAATGATTGGTTTCGGCTCCTCCAATAAAAAAAAAGATCGTGAGCAGAATCCGGTGACATGTAATGTAACAGAGAAGAGACACAAAGATCATCATTCTCTCAGTCCGGTTTTGAAAATCAGCAGCTAGGATTTTGATAGTCGTGCGAATGGCGTGTTTATTGCCTCTTGCTGAGCAGTATTATGGTAAGCAGAACGACCAAAACTCAGCCTATAATCCCCCCAAACACTTGCTGTGTCCATGGCATGAACACAATGCAGTGTGAGTCAATCGGACGAAGCCGCCTACATCAAAACGCTTTAAAAGTTCAATTAACTGCTCCGTTAATTAACCATTTAAAAAGCCTATGAATAGTTTCGTGAAATGCAGAAATTATTCATTCATTTTCCACCCAAACGGCCCAATTGGCATAACAAATCAAATGTTCAAACGGATCGTAGCCGAATAAATATTGATAAAATGAGACTGTTAGTGCAAAATCTCGGAACGAGGACACCAGCCAAATGTATTAAATCATTCCATAAACAAGCCCAATGCGTTCCATTGGCCCTAGGGAAATCCGATGAAATAAATTTTATTTTCAGAGGTTACACATACTCAGACCTGCAGCTAGATGTGAAAATAAAGACTATAAATATGGTAAGAACTTTTAAAGGCCTAAAAGTACTTGAGTGGCCAAAGAAGTGCCTTTGCCCATTACCAGCTGAGATCACAAACAGTTTGCGTTCTGCTTGCAAGCAAAATGGGAAGTCCACAGAGGTCAATAACAACCGCGTTTGTCTGTCAAGTCTGTTTACTAAAACACATAACTTTTTATCTTAAAGCTGCTTAGTATAAACTTCAATATCTATTTTGTGCCATCGCAAGTCGGCAATTACCGTCCAACGGCAGTCAAAAGTCAAAACCAAGTTATGACGTAAAATATTAATATTAATTGTGAAAAGTCTAGATAAAATGTCAACCAAGCGTTGTTTTCCTAAATATGCTAGGGTTAAATTACTCGCTTCGGGATGTTAAGTTCCGTGCATTTTAATCCACAGATATAGACGTCCAAGTTGGCCCAAATTATTATCTGCTTTAGTAAAAAAAAATCAATTTTATCTGTTGATAAAGCGGAGGAATGCTCTTGAGGCAAAGATAAACAAGTTGAACAAGATTTTTAAAATGTCCAGCTTTCCTGGTCATGAGTTACAAATGTTCGATGAGGGAAGATTTCCTGTACCTGTCGTCGCAGTCGCACCATGAAAAAGACAATAAATGGATAGAAAAGTCCACCTCCTGTACAAGTCCCTAGAGATCCCAACATTTGTCTACACACTTGAGATTAGGGTTGTGCCCTGCGCCCTTGTCAATAAGCAATAAGCCCTTTTCCAAAATCCCAACAGGCACATTACCTGATAACAGGCGTCTGCAGGGAAGAAATTCCTTTTCTCTCCACTCTTGGGTGTACTCGACTACGTCCCGAATCTGCTTTAAGGGAGCAGTACCCTCGTTCCATTCGAGGGTCGTTTTTGGCATCAAACTCACAACTCGCAAAAAAGCCACAACTAGCAACTTTGCTCTTGCGAGAATGCTTCACCAATACCTGCAGTTATCGAACGGAATACGTGATAAAAGGGCACGAGGATCAACTTCACACGACCAGAGTGTAAATTGTAATTACAAATTGAGCCTGGTTTAGCTACGGATTCAAGATGGCTATCAATTCAAATGTTATCTGAGTTAATTGAGACAGAAACCTTTAAAATCTCGCCTGTCGGATCATAAATTTCAGCCTAAATGACTCGTGTCATAGTTTAAAGTAAAGCGCATCGTAACTCATTCAAATAAATGGCCATCAAATGTATGACTTGACTTAATTTCCATAATGACGTCAACTCTCAAACCAACGACTGGCTTCAGACATTTGGTGAAATATTCATCACGACCTGTATATAACACACAATTGCTATTTTAATCTTCCATTTCTTAAACAAGTAAATTCGGCTCGCTTCAAAGCTAAGTTTTTGTTTCGTCTTTAATTTACTAATTAGTACATCTGGTATAGTGTAAATATAATAAATATAATAAGTTTGCTAACTGTTGTAACAATTAACAAATTTATTTCAAAATCTTTAGGCTATTGAATCTGCTTTTACTAATGGCATTCTCCCTGAATTCAATGTGACAAAGCGTCATCTCTAAACACCTGAGAGAATTATATAAAATTGCGGTCTGCAATATTCATACAACTTTTATTAAGCACACCAAAGAGCAACTTCAGTTGTATTGGCATATGCAGCCCACTCTTATGACCCTTGTAAATAATTTAAAAAGTGTGTGTCAGGTGTGTGTGTCACGTGGGTCATATTAATATTGATATATGTAAATATTAACATCTGTATCGCAGCGTTAACATGGTAAACACATTGCACATGAAAGTACGCATACTAACAAATTTGTACTACAAATATTATTACAGTGTACAATATTTGCCAAACACGATTTAAGCTAAATTTGAAAATTACAGGTTGCCAACTGCTTACTAGTAAACATTTAGTCAAGAAAAATCGATTTTCGGTATTTGTTTTCTAGTATTCGATGTTTGAATAAATAAATAAATAAATATTAAATTAGAAATACACTGTATGCTTTAACAAAATGTTGTTAGTTTTGCCTAAACTAACAAATAATAAAAAATAAAAAAAAAAGAGCGATGAAATCTTACTTATACATCAGCAAGAAACGAAAACATGAGAAGTGCGCTCGACAGACAGAATAATAAACATTACATGAAACCTGATGTGTTCTATACAAACCCTACTGAGTTTAGCATGTCAATACAACATGCAAAAAAAAATAAAATAAAAAAATAAAAAATGATTTTTATTTCTTTACACATATTACAGGGAAAACATCACCACCACGCAGCGCAGTGCAGCTTACAATTTCCCAAGAACATCCATGTTTTAACTTTACAGTTGGCAATCCCTATCTGCAAGAAATTTACAGCCCAAAATACCCTAGGAGTTATCCCAACAACACCAACTGCGAGTGTCTTCTTAAAGGTAACACTGACAAATTTCTTTTATTTAACACTTAAAGAGCAAACTCATTGCATAAAAACATTCTCGTGTGCAGGAAGCTCATAATTTGTAAAACTAGCATGCAGTATTTACTTTAAATTTCACCACATTTATCCTGATTGTGTAGACCAAACAATATTTCCTTTTCTGCACATGCAATTCTCTTTCATAACCGTTTCATTCGGAACTCTTTT
>JAQFXT010000112.1:0-81244 GCA_034683725.1 Strigamia crassipes
CATGCAAACAATGCGGTACGCGTTAACACTAGTGCAAAAGCGCTAGCGTAATAAACACTGATTAGCTGAATGCAACACCCGGTATGCTCACTGATTGGTATTCAAAATATGAAATACAAATTTCATTCAAATTTATTCTGTTAAACGAGAAAAATAGTTTAGAAATCCCGTGATCATGACTCGGTTTTGAAAACACAACTCTCCTACATTTCCTACATAAGGTGTTCATTAATTTATGTATTAGCCATTAACTTCGTACGTTTCTACAGCGTGCATCGCTTCAGTCTATGGCATATACTGAAATTCCCGCTGGATTTCAATGCAAATTATTAAAGAGATGAAAAAAAATATAGAAATTTGTAAATATTTAACAGGACCAATTTTGAAATGCTAATGACGTAGCCAATTCAATTACAATTCGTCTAGTTTTGAGTTTTGAGTTGAGAATTTCGTTAAAAAAGAAAATCAAATCCGCTTGTTGGCTTCACCACTTAAATATTTTTTCCCATTTAACATTATTTGCATAAAAACTTTAATTTAGCAGTGAAACTCAGGATGGCTGAACAAAATTTTTTTTTTCATATCAAATTCAAATATTAACGTTCAAAATGAAATAATTAATAGTGCTGATTATTCAACCATGTGGTTAACCTATATGCTAATAATCCATCGAGTTAACCTTAACTCAGTAGGTTTCTACTACACTAAATCATCACATGCAGAATGAAATGAAAGATTTGCGGGTACAAAATTTGTACATAAATGGTATTTCCGATATCAATTTTCTACAATGATAAATATAGACGTGTGAATTGTGACACAACTGTTTTATTGGTTTAGAACTGGAAAATTATTGCGATTAATAACTCAACTGGCAAATAAACACAATCTTTAAGTAGTCCATTTTGCGATTGTACGATCTGGACGATTTTGCAATTTTGTGTTTGTCATGTGATATTTGTTCCACCAATCGCATTTATAATTACTAAAGTGCAAGAGAGTAAAAATACAAAAACCCAAAATTGTCTAAAAGGTAATTTTTGCGACTTTGACGAGCAATTTTGAAACTTGTCAAACGCAAAACAAAATGGAGGCGGTCAAGTTCGATCTAAGTGACCAACTTGAATTATCATCAATATGCTGGAGCATCCATGAACACATATCTGCTAGGAAACTCAAAAAAAGATTCTAGTATACTGTGAAACTTGAGTATTAAAACGCTGCTAATTGTACTTTATTACAAAAAATTTCGTTTTATTACATTAATTATACTCGTTATTTTGCATCCCACATTCAATTAGTAGGGTAGAATCTTGAACCGACTTGGGATATTATCACAAAAAATACCCGAGAATACCACGAATGCAAAAAATAATAATTATTAGGATAATCATTTTTAGCGTGAGGGGTATTTAGTAAAATGTTATCACGAATCAGTTCCCGGCGTTGAACCAAGAATTCTGGAAATCACAGAACACCACCCTCTTAGTGAAGAATGGCAGATGACCCCGCCACAGAAACATTACCTTAAATTAAGGATGAGCACCAACTTGGAATCCCAGTAGGTCACTCATCCAATTACTGACCAGCCCCAAATGCTGCCCAACTTCTGCATTCTAATGGGAACAGTTGATCAGCATGGTGACCGTTCCTGTCCATATTAACTGTCAATTAACTAAAATTGTCGACATTCCACCTATCACTTGTCGAATTACCAGTGATTATTTCACTCAATAACCGAACAGAATTATTCAAAAATAGATTGCCCAATTACCATCAAATTATTATAATAATACGCTTCCATCTTTACAAGCAGCAAAGCTTGTGATGTGCCACTAGATGTCACTGTAAAGTTGTTTGGTCTAGACAATTGCGTAAGATTGAAACTAGAAACAAATTTCTAATTACGTAATTATTGCTAGGTAAACAAGTGGATAGTTGAAATATTTCAAATTTTACAAAATTATTTTTGTAAACAAATGTTGCTCATTACGCAATGGCCAACAGCTAATAAAATTTCACTCACATTCTTCAAGTTTTCATTTTAAAATAAATAATAAATAATAAACGAATGCAACAAAAAAAAAATGATGCAACCACAATATTTATCTCATTTAGATTCGTTGTGACATTTATTTCGCATTTCTTTCGCTCATGAAGATTCCTCGTCATTCTTCGCCACTCTTTCCCAGCAATAAGCGATTTCTCGTCAGATTGCAACGGAAAATTGCATAACATGAAAAAGGAAAAAAAAACCATATCGCATTGCACTTCACTGATTTCAGTGAATACAAAAATGAAAGAAGTGAGGAAGTTGATGATATAAACTTTTTAAAACTTTCTGTAACTTTAAAAGTCACATTTAAAAACCCAAACTTGACGCAAAATCTTCTGGCAAAAGATTTCCTCCAGGAAATGAATTTATCTAATTCCCGTTAAAGCTAGTCACACAACAATTCACACTAAATTTAACTCTGACTTAAGATTTTAAACTAGAGGATTGTGGGATTGAATTAAAGTAATCCTGTAATTCAATTTCTAATTGAATTATAGCTTAGACTTAACTTATGGTTTGCACCGGGTATCTTGATGCCAAATTCAAACTACACATCACTTCCCATGCATGGTTCAAATGCAATTATATTTCAATGTATTACAATGTATTTTGAAATGCATTACGTTTGACAATACGCTTGAGAATGCTTTTTGTAATACATTTTTGTATGCTATTGATTTACAAATGATACTACACTTTGTAAAACATATAAAATACATTCCACAGTGTTAATATTTGTGAAATCTGAATGCGTTGTCGTAATACATTGAATAAAATGTATTACAAAATGAATTATTTAATGCATAAATAATATAATAAAAATCTGTAAAAAATGATACATTTTGCACTACATTAATTAAGCAAATCTAAAAATATGTTGCAAATATATTTTTAAACCACATGAAAGCAAACATACTGTAAATTATTTTTATACTAAATTTATTATTGTTCATTTACTATAATTTAGCATTATTATGCCTAATATCAAGCTTGACTCGTAGGCCACTTGTCAAAGTCAAAGTCATAATGCAACTCGAGGTTCAGCTTAGAGATTATGTTTAATTCAATCCCACAATCCAATACTTTTCAGCCTTAAGTCAAATTTAAGTCCAGTGAGTGTTGATGTGTGAACTAACCTAACTAAGAGGTTGTTAAATTACTTAAAGCGCTTTAACCTAAACTTTGTACTATTGACCGAGAAAAACCGTCAATCAATGATGTGGAAAGTTAGTATCAACATTTATTGACTATTCTTTCAGGACCAATTAAGATCAAAAATCGCTGTTAAGTGAAAATTTTTCTTTCTATTATTCGTAATTACATTACCAATTAACTTAATTATAAGCGGTTTGCAAATAATTATTAGTTCAATTATAATTTGCGTCAATTTACGAGCAAAATCTGGATCTTCTTTGCAAAAATGGGCCGTTAGATGACCCCAAAGGAGTAAAATATAATTAAAGTTCACACAGTAACTCAATATTCAGCAACATTTAGATTGTATCCTAAAGTCTTTAATTATTGCTGTTTGCTCAAACCAAAAAAAATTAATTAAAAAAGAGCTGTCGCGATTTGTATTATGCGTTTTGAAAAAGCAAACACTAGCAAAAGAAAATTGTTCCGCATTGATTTCTTTTACCCCGAAAATGTACACAAGGCTATCTTTACATTAATTATTAAATCATGCTGAAAATTTTTTTAGAAAAAAATTTATAAAATCGCAAAAAAAAATTTATAAATAAAGTAATGTAATAAAATAAATTCCGAATGAGCAAACTTCAATTTTAATTTCAAAAAGAAATATACTTGTAGTACGGTGTATAAAAAAAAAGTTACAGCACGAAATATATATTAAATTAAAACCCCTTGAAAGTATTCCTTAATAAAACGAAATTGTTTACGACAGTAGCTTTAACTTGACTTTCCTTTTCCCCCCTCACTTTCCCCCATTTAATTTTCTTTCTTTTTCAAAATTGTTTCGGTCTGGTTTCTTGTTCAAGATTCTATTTCAACAAAAAAAAAAAAAAAAAAGAAGAAAAAAAAAACTTGCATCGTTTCAATCTGAGAACTGCTGACACCCATCGTTTTGGTCAATGGGGTTTTTCTCTGCACCATACACATGTACTAAAACACGTGTGTGGTTAGCCACAAAATGAAAAAAAAAGTTAGTTAATCCTACAGAAACTAATAAAGTAAACAGAAAATGAGAAACCGTAAAGAAAAAAAGAAAAAAAAAGTTTCAAAAAATTAATATTTTTCTTAAAGTTTTTTTGCTTCACTTTTCCAATTGAATTGTAAATCGCACCGCTGCTCAATGCAAAACGAGTGAAACATCACACCGATAGCATGGATTTATCAACACTTTTTACCATAATCATAATATTATACATTTCGGACCTGCGAACATGCAGAAAAACCAGTACACATAAACATACATGTAACTTGTAGCTCGTCAGTTTATCATGTAAATTTTGACAAGCACACAAGTTACACGTCTGTTTAAGTATACATGTTTTGCTTCAACTTGTTCGAAATTGCAAAATGCAAACGAGCATTGAAACAGCCGAGTTTCAACAAAACGATTCCGTCATTTGAATAAATCATTAAAAAAAAAAAAAAAATTTTCTTTCTAAAACTGTCCATTTAGAATTAGAAATAAATCTGATAGCGTTTAGATAAAATCCGTCACCATGCCAACTACTTGATATACTGAAGTCATAAAATCCGAAAGAGATGAAGCCAGCTACAATTCATTCACTTTCCACACACAAGTCGATCTGTTTGCAAAAGTACGAATAAATATTCCCTAAAACTGATACGACTTTCAGCATAAATTTTACATTTTATTTATGTTTGATGGTAAGTGCCATCAAAATTTATAAAAAGAAAAATCATAAAAGAAAAAAAAAAATCATTCAAATGTGAACTTCAAATATAAGATTAAATTTGCATCTCTTACCTGCCGAGATAAATGGAGTAATGCAAATTCTTTTTAGAAAATGTAAACCGTGCGTGTCCAGTATAAGATGTCGCCACTGGTGGATTCATTCCAATTCCCGTTAAAAGTGCAGCAAATTCTGTTAAAAAAAAACAAATAAAAAAAACAATAATGCATTTTCACTTTAATGCTGCAACCCAATCCATTAGTTTTAATTTATTTTTAAGTTTAAAAAAGATATAAATATAAAAACAATTAAATTAAAAGTGAGCCAGTGGCCCAGTGGAGCATTAAACTGCATTCCACGTATCATTCCAACAATTTTTAACCCTTAACTGAAATATGCATGGAAAAGGCGTGGTCCTCTGCTATGTAGCATGGCCAAGAGATCAAAGATTTACGAGAAAAATGTCTTTTAAAAAACCACACAATTTCTAAAATAGATATTTTTCACTCAAATCTTTCTATTATTACAATTAATTCTTTTCCGCCTACATCGAGTCGTTGTACTTCACCACACCCCGTTCAAAGGTAGTCTGAAATTCCAGGTAGACCTTGTATCCTTTAAAACAGTTTAACAATGACAACACTCCCTGTGGAAGTTGAACTCGATTTATTTAGGGAAACTGAATAAAAGACTTTTCCTCATTCCAAAAAAAAATTAAAAATAAAAAAAATAAAAAAATAAAAAAGTAAAAAATAAAAAAAAATAAAATTATACGGGTCACATTATAATGCGACCCTGATTTTTGCATAAATTCCACTTGGCTCTCATCACCAAATTATTTTTGGCATATGTTGAATATAAAAACGCTGAGCAGATGGAAGATAATGCACGACGCCAATCGCACACGGTGTAGAATAACCCTTTGACATTCTTGTTGGGTGTCACCAGCACGTCGTTTCTTGAGTAATTAAACTAGGACTGGACGTAGATGGCAAGGAAATGGAAAAGATTGGTGAAGGAGATAGAAACGCTCGTGTAATTCGTCGTTCCAATCCGAGAATTACGTTCGTTTTAATTTGTTCGCATTCCCCGCCCTGTCTGACTTGTCATTAATTCGTTTCTCAGCTCGCAACCCTCGTTACTACAACGCGCTTTAATTTGTTTACAACTCCATCGCCGCCCCTTTCCCTCCCCCACTCCTTTTTAATACCGAGGCTCCATTAATTCTTGGAAAACTACTTTACAACAGTTTTATACAACGGATTTAGGGAAGACGACAAGTTATTCTCAATGCCGCTCATCAGGGGTAATTCTAAAAACAGGTAGGGCTACGCGCAAAAAATAAAAATAAAAATAAAAAAATAAAAAAAAACTTGTCTGGGAAATGAAGTAGGCCATTGTTGAATCAAATGCCAGACTTGTTGGAATTTGGCCACCAGTCGGCGCCACCCATTGTCAAAGAGATAAATTTGAACTTGCGACATTAAGAATTAAGCATTTTGTGTGTCATAGAGGAATGTGGTGAATTCATCAACCATTCCCCGAACCAATTCCTTTAAACAGTAGCCAAGTTCTTCGTCATCTAATTAGTAATGCTCATGAATGAATTAAGAATCCTTAGCGAAGATCATCTTGGTTATAAAAGCAGTGTAAATATTGCCGTTTCTCGTTAAACTATTTCAAAAATCTATGATGCTAAAGCTATGGGTCATGTACATTCCTGCACAAAATGTTTATTACTTAGTTTATTATAGCTATAATAGCACTATTTTTATTTTTATTTTTTGATAGAATGTCAAATTTTTGCTAAATATTAAATATTAAACATTCTGCTCTTGTTAGATTTTTCAATATGCTTGCAGCAATTTGATGCGTTGCAATTACCAATAATTGATACGCATCAATTTAAAACATTCGAATCATGTAATTTATTGTAAATTAATACATTGCCATCTGTTAATGTTAGATTTTCAATACGCCTACGGTAATTTGATAAGTTTCAATTGCCGATAATTGATACGATTGAAATTGAGAAATACATATAAATCGAAATTTATATACAAATTATTTTTAGCATTTAAATAAATTTAATTTTGTGTGGTTTTCTCATTGAAATCAATAAAATTTTCATGATTTTCTAACTTTATTAGTAAAATTCATTAATAAAATCTACTTTTTTTTTTAATTATTAAAATCTCATTAGTATTCATGAATTACACGGTGGAATAAAATTGAAAATTTTTATTCGCAGAGTATAAATTTATTTTCTTTCTTTTTTTAATCAGGAAAGAAAGAGCGAGCTGTATCATAAACAATTTAGCCTTTAATTGGTTAATTGTTGTTTACCAGGCCAAAAAAAAAATAACGACATAATAAATTAAAATTAGCGCGAAATTAAAAACGGACGACTCTGGTCAGGTTTCTAAACCCAATATGTTCAAATGGAAAAATTCGACGCGACATAAAAAGTTTAGTAATCAACATTGTAAAAAAAACTCGAAACCAGACAAATCGCGAAGAGAAAACCGCGCAACTAAATGCTATCTTGCTACATCAACTAGCTTTAAGGCTGCTGATCAATTTTGTCTCTGCCGACAACTGAAAGCAAATTTAAAGTAATGGTGGAAAAACAACTTTCCTCTTGTGTAAACAGACATCAAATTTTTAAAGAGGATAATGCCCAAATTTAATAATTCAAATAAAAAAAATTTATTGATAAATGACTATGGTTATTGTTTTTGTATTTTATCACACAAATTAAAAAAAAAATTAGAATTTTTAGATGAATTTTTTAAATTTATTGCTGCTGTTTGTCTGCATGAATTTTTTTTTGTAAGTGCCTATTAATAACTGCAGGGAATTGATAATTAAAAAAAAAAGTTATGCATTTAAATGAGATAAAAAAAAATCGCAAAATTTTAAATCAAATAAAATGCAATTTAAATTTCCTTTCTTTTTAAAAAAAAAAAAATAAATAAAAAAAAAAATTTAAATCATTGTCAGATTTAAATCAATCTAATTTCGTTACAATTTTAAATTGAGCCCCAGTGAATCCTCAGGTGACTAAAAAACTCTTGATTATTCTTTGCCAAAACAGCTTCAAACAGTGTCTAATTCCAGAGGTTCAAGTCCAAAAGGATTTCATTAAAGCTAAACAATTCGTCGAGTTCAACTTTAAATTCCACCTCCAAATTCGACAAAACCGACATAGTCGCATTTATGGTAATGCAAAAAAAAAAAAAAAAAAAAAAAAAAAAAAAATTATAAATAACTCTTTTCCTATTATCACTATAAATAAAAACAATTTTTTTCCTCCAAAAAACCCTCACCGTTTGAGTTCCTGTCATCGTCTTCCATGACGTCAATCGACGAAATGGCAGGCAAATCTTAAACGGAATAAAATATTACTTTTCATTCTACACGCCGAAATACGTCATTCACTTAACAACTCACCAGTAAATCCATTTGTGCATAATTTACAGCATTGCCCCGGTAATAAGACAGGGTCTTCACATGTTGGTTTAGTACATTCATTTTTAATGTTTCTGCAACGTACACGGCCGACAACTCGTCGTTTTTTCTGTACCTGCAAAAATAAAATAAAAATTCAAAACATTTTGCTATATTTAGGATTTTCGTCCAAAAAAAAAAAGAAAAAAAAAAGAAAAAAATCCGTAAAAAAAAAAAAAAAAGAAGTGTTTTGCTGATTTAGTCTTATGTCGGTACCACATGCTGCAAAAAGGTGTGGCTATGGGGAGTTTAAGTTGGTTGTGTGGGACTTTGTTCTGCTGATTCAGCTCGAGTTTCACTGAAATGTGCCGACAAAATTTTCACGCATGCTCGCACATCTTTTGCACCTTTTACTGTATATCTTTTATTTTTAAAAAATAAAAAAAAAAGGCCCCCGAACCACAACTTTAATTAAAATTCTTAACGTAAAAACAAAAAAAACAACAACAACCACCAACTACAAAACCGGTTAGTCATCGTCAATACCGGTCACTAATGAAATTTTCCGCAGTCTTGATTCATCGAACTTTCCAACAACGCGTTCAATTACGAAATTTTGGTGCGCAACTTTCAATAATTCACTAAGACGATAATTCACTAATCAGAATTTAATTTGAACCTTAATTGCAAATCACGACGCCATTTCCCCATCAATCCATCGGAAACCCAAGAGAAAACGTGCGAAAAAGCGCATAAAATCTGATATTTCATTAGGTATGTTGGTGGGTAGTTACACCTTAATTGAATCTTTATTTGCTCTTAGATCCATTCTTTTATTTTCGCCCTCGAGATGTGGGAAAACAAACTGAGCAATCTGCTGACTCCTCCAAACTACGCTCCAAAGTAACGCTCAGCTGTTTGTATTGTTTGTTGTGTGTTTTTGTCAGAATTTTGGATCAAATCCAAATCGCGCGCGAGCGAGGCATCACAATCATCTGGAGACGAGGTTAAGCAATTGGGGCATGACTTGGCGGGGCGGCAACTCAATTGGGTGTTGGTGAGTCGGAACATTGAAAGCAGAATGTGGTGAATTCAATTCACTCGGATAAAATCCCTTCGACCGCGCTCCCCAGCATCCCGTCGTCATGGAAACACAATCTGGGGTGGGGTCAAGGAAATGCGTGGAATTAATGCAATCCCGCGCTCGCCTGCGCAACCAGACGCTAACATGCTTTTCATGAGTCACGCCGCTCCCCTTCCGCCTAACTCCAATCCCTCGCTTCATCATGTGCAGAGATCGGCCATCTCACTAAGGCTCAACTTGTCTTGAGACGCTCGAGACGCGCATCTGCCTTGCTTTCTTATCTCCAAAAAAAAAAAAAACCAAAAAAAAAAAAAAAAAAAAAAAAAATTGTTCTTCTTTGCCTCATGTCACGCATCGTGTCCCGCTGTAGTGGCGTCCATATTTTTCACCCTGTCCCATTATCGACCTTTGTGTATAAACTCGGGGGCGAACGCGAATTACCCTCATTAATTGCCTCAACAATATCACTCGTGTCATGGTGGATGGCAAGGACAGATAGTACAAGCGAAAAAATATGTTTTTACTCATAAAAGCGACGCTCATAGTCGCTTTAATACACTCTTTGACCTTAGCACTGTTAACTCGCTATCTTTTTAGAGGGCGAGGGATCCGTCATAAAAAAGAAACAATGTGCAACCTGGGATCAAATCTCAACATATTCAAAATGTTTAATAAAAGAAAAAAAAAAAAAAAATATGTACCGTTGTAAAAAAAAAAATATCTGTTCTTGGTTTATTCAAATTTATCTTTTTTTTATGTCACTAAATTCGCTGGATTTACTTATGGAGCGTCGTTGCTGCTGAAAATTTAAACAACGCTACTTCCGGTTTTGCCTTTTTAGGATAAACTTGAAACATCTCACATCTAAATTTCTAATATTTTTTTTTTTTTTTTTTTCCTTTTAAATTTTTAATTCTCCTTGCAGATTTTCAAACTCTCTACACACAACTCCCATAAAGAAAATGTATTTTTTTTTTACTGTTTCCAATACAGTAAACTCCCATTAGACCGAGCATAGATGAATGATGGATCTAACGAGAAGTGCTCCAGAGGAGTGCCCAGTATCCAAGAAGACGCCCTCTAGACCGGGCAGCCGATCGTTAGACAGACTCTCTTTAAGCCGTCGAGTGCCCAGTCTACAGTGTTATCATCTAAACTGGGTACGAAATAATTTTTAAATGTACATTACTCCGTGGGACTGGGAATAAAGCTAATACAGTAGAGCGCCGATTACCCGAACTAATTAGGGGACATGGATGTTTATAAAACCCGATTTGTTCGCACAATCGAACATTACAAGTTTATGTACAATCCTAATCACATAAAATGGTCACGCTAGATTCGGCTGGCTCTGACTAGCGCTAACATTTTATGTGACCGGGATTGAACATGCACAAAAATAAAAAGTCGTTTTTGATGGGTTTTGAGTATACATACTGTATTTTATTAGGGTCCTATCGTTTATTCGACCCCCTCTCCCGTAATTTCAGTTTACGTTATGGTTTGCCCAGTCTAGCGGTAGTTTTTAGCATTATCAGCCGTTAAAAGAATTTGGGTCCCACAGTTTTTTCCGGTTCTCGGTACGCCCTGTCTAGAGGGCACTCCATCTGATAATTGAATTGCAGACACGTTTCAGCATACTCTCAAAAAAATGTAGTTTAAAAAAAATGCAATACACATGAATCACGAGTTGCATTATTAGATTTAATTTAATCACAGCATCCCTGGCAAACCGAGCAACTTTCCCATAATTCGATGCAGTGGAATGGATTCCCTACGCAAAATCGCCTCGTAAGTCTAGAACCAGTCAAAAATTATGTTTGTAATTTAAACATTCAAAGCAAGAAAGCAGCTAAAATATTAAACCAATTCAAAACGGTTTTAATGCAAAACTTCAACCGCATTCAAAACATGCATAACATCCTAGAGCGCGTTTCTTTGCTTTTGTGGCCAAGGTAAAGTCAAGACTACTGTAACTCATTCATTTGACTTGCATTGTGTCTTCAGAAAACTCTGATCTATTATTTCTACGATCAAACGTTATATTTTGGTAGTTTTGAGTAAATTAAAAACTGGATTTGCAATTATTTGAAACCTGCAAACACCCAGTTTAACGAATGCAGCATTTGATTCATCAATGAACTTTTTAAATATTTAATAATCTAATTTACGTTGAAATGTAAATTCTGCAGTAAACAGCAGAAATTAAGCTCTTTAATAATAAATAAGCTCGAGCATTAAGTCGAAACAATTTACAACTGATGGATTTTTGCAATAGCGTACTGTGATGGGACCATGTTCATCTCTTTGACAATAAACTCTTCGACATTCATCTCTTTGACAGTTTGTCGAGGTGACGTACTGTCAAAGAGATGATTGTCCAAGAGTCGGATTGTCCAAAAGATGAACGTTGAAAAGTTTATTGTCAATGTGATCAATTGTCAAAGCGATTGATTGTAAAAGACTTGAATGTAGAAGAAACGGGCGGAAAAGACGTATACGAATTTACAGTTAGATAGTTTGCTCATTTCAAGCTATAATTATAAGTGTGTATGTATATCCGGTCCAGTGCTCCACCGTGTATTGTATTTTTCATAATTATATCGGCTTCCAACACTGGTTGTTACACTGCACTGTTTCCAATGAAATAATTTATACTTTGAAAAATTGTGTCCTTTAATACACATTTATTTTTTTGTCTCTTCGACGTTCGTCACTTCGCCACAACGTCTCTTCAACAGTCATCTCTTTGACAATATGTGTCTTCAATGTTTGCCTCTTTGACAATATGTGTCTCGACAGTTTATCGAAAAGATGTACTGTCGGAGAGATGACTGTCGAAGAGATGACTGTCGAAGAGATGACTGTCGAAGAGATGACTGTCGAAGAGATGACTGTCGAAGAGATGACCACTTTTTATGACCTGTCAAAGAAATGGCTCGTCGTCGAAGAGATGAACAAACACCCTGTGATGCACACCACCAAGCTGAGCGAGTGTATGAAGATGTGTCACGAGAAACTCTTAAGCGCAATCAAGAGTTTCTTTGGTTTTTATTTACAACATTAGTTTAATAACAAATGATAAATAACAATACATACAATAAGATAAAAAAAGGTGAAACTAAAGCTCAATAGTCACATTAGATATCATAGTTACTGTTCTGTTATCGATGTTATCGGTGCTTTTAGGATCATTTGATGTCTACAGAACTTAGATGATTCTCTCATCTGGTGTGGCACAACATAGACACAACCATTGTAGGCCCTTGTATATCTGATCCAGTCTCTCTCAGACTTCCATCACAACTGAGTTCTTCTACAGTAACTTTGTCCTTTTTTGTCACTGATCTTCTCTGATTCATACTCATTGCTTATTGCTCATGCTCAATGTTCTTAACTATCCTCTAATATGCCATCTCATTTCCATCGACTATCATATATAACACTTATTATATAACTTGTATAATTTTATAGATAACATTAAAAAAAGTACTATTTGGATGCATCATGCATCACCATACATTCTCAGGTGTGCTCCATCAAAATGTGTTGTAAAAGGTCATGTGTTAATTAATAATTTCAGCAATCTGGTTTAGTGGCATAAAGCAATAAAACGCAGATTATCCACATGAAAATATTTTCCGCAATCAAACAAGTATATAAATATTAGGTAAACATTCAAGTCCCAGTAGCGGTTACCCCATAAAACAAATTAAGCGCGTGCCCAAGAATCTCCAAAGAAAAGCTTCAGAAAAATGGTCCAACTTTCCATAAAGTAATTTAAACTAAACGGCATTTTAAACAACATATTTGAACTGCTTGTCTCAAACTAACTTGAAAAATGGCGACCCGATTTGATCAACAAAATATGTTCAACGTAACTTTATAAATGCGGCTACGGTAGTATAAAAAATAAACTTTTACATAATCAGATTTGAGCACCTAAAAAGTGCACCAGTGAGTCTTAATTCCCCACATATGTAAAACCCGTGTGTTTTTTATATTAAAAACTGGAGCTAAAATGCAAAATTGAGTTATTCACTACCCGTTCTGCAAAGCTGCAACGCATTTTTGTTTTTACAACTGCGTAATTCCTGCATTACATGCATGTTTATTAAGCTGTTCATCACCTTTTAAGTCAATTTCACTACCAATTTCCACACTGTCAATTGCCTATTAGCGTGTAATCAAATCACACATCTAATCAATATTTTGTCACGCATTTGAATTACCTTTCACGCTTCATTTGCCCTAACCCAGAATTTGATATCACATTAACTGAGCAGCCATAAACCTCTTAATAACATACTTTTTATTGTGCAATATTTATCTCACCGACACTTACATGGGAAAATAATGTGTGCTTTGTCACAAGGGTCCCATGCTCGAGTCCCTACCACACAAAAAATGAAGCAAAGGGCACAAGGTGAGTTTATCAACACCTTTTGCGTCGTTCTATCTAAGGCCCAACCTCCTGTGTACTTAAATTGAAAGTCAGCCAAGGTCGAACGCCAGTTGTAGTAAACAGTCCCATTATAACAAACTGATTCATGGTATTAGCTTATCGCACAATAAAACGTAATAATAAAATAAAAAAATAGATAATTTAATTTGAAGATCCATACTGTATAGTCATCAATATCAATCTACAACTTTACAACTGAGATAAGATTTACAGATTCCAACTGTTTGATTGTGAAACAGAATTTTTAATTTTATTTTTTTATTAATTTTTTCCTCGCCTTTAAATAGAAACCTTGTTATAATAAATCAAACAGCAAAAAGTTTGGTTTCACTCAAAAATTAATTGCTCTTAATGGATTAATTACATATAGTGGAGTTTTTGAACCGATGAGGAAATGTTTTCCTGTTAAGTTAACGGTTGGGCCATTCGAATAACAATTCCAAAAAAAAAAATTAAAAATTGCATGCGACAAAATATTTGCACATTTGGTCAAAGGTTAAACACTTGTGGTATTAACTAATCATAACAAACACTAATTTGGCGCAATCCATAAATCACCACTATAATTGACCTTTAATTTATATTTATTGGTCCAAATATTGGACTTTAACTCAATGCAACTTGATGAATGACTCCAAATGAGCTTAAAATGAGCAGCATGTATAATTGCAACTGACTGATGTGCTTCCCATGGAAATGTCACACACATATCACTAAATCAGTCACAAACGATTCGTATTTCTCATTACAACGATTAATAATCCAAAAATTTAAAATTTAAAAAAATGTTTTTGACAGTTTAGCGGCCCCCAATCGGCCAAAAATGAATTATAACATTTTTTTTAGTCAACATTCTGTGTTTTCAGGGACTTAAAAAGCAATCTACGATTTATGTTTTATAAAATTTTTCCTATTAGAATTTTTTTTTTAAATTTAATACATGCTGTTGCAAGTTTTCAAGGTCATTGGGTTATTGTAATGAGGTTTAAGTCCCAGTAAAACTCGCCCCGAGGGTCATTGAGCGACTTTTGTGCCTCACTATCGATGCTGGCCGGCACACGGACGCCGCGTACGCATTTAAACTCCGACCCAGAATTGCTGAGCAATAAAAAATTGAGGCCTTGATCGTCATTTATCACCATGTAATGAATTTGGTTGCGATTTACTTTTCCGTTTCCAAATCCCTGTCAGTGCTAACGAAGAAAAATTAAAGATGACGTAAACGCTCATTTATTTATTCTATTTCATTATTTTAACTTTTAAAATTTTTGACAATAGCACGGTGCGGTTTTTAGTCGATTGACGACTAAATTAAAACTCAAATGTAAGAAAATTGTCAAACGGGCAGAGCATAACTGCGTCGCAACCTAGAACGAAAAACTACATCATTGTTCTACGTCATTTCCGCTACAGTTTTCGTTGTATCGAAGAAAAACGTAGTAAATAAATAAATTTAAAAAAAAACATTCTGACTGTTTTTGGCGCCATTTTGACGTAGGACTTCACCTGTTGACAGAGCCGGCTGGAGGTTTTGTGGGGCCTCAAGAAAAAAATTATTAGTGGGGTCCCAAAATATTTGCAAAAAAAAATTTATTTATCCAAAAAATCATATAATTCTATTAAACATAATTTACAAACATTAAAAAACATAATTTAATTACACTTTCAAATCTTCTTAGAAATTTTAAAGTGCGGGCCCCTCTAAGCGCGGGGCGTCGATCTGAGGCCCGAAAAACCGTTGTCTGAGCCGGTCCTGCATGGTAGTCCAGCTCCTTTAATGACAGCCATATTCAACAATTTTTTTCCTACCGAAAGCGAGGCAATCTAACACGTTTGCTCTAACTAAATTTGTTGTTCAAAGTTAAAAGAAAACAATCAAATTAGCATATTTAATAGCCATTCTTCCCCAAATTCGACGGAATTTCGCAAACAAACCAAAACAATTGATGAAATATCAAAATATTTTGATTTTCCAAACATTCAAAAAACGTTATCACCTGACTGTGTTAATGGGGTTAATTTATGATACGATGCGCTCGCTCGTTAAAGGGAACTTTGGCACTTGAGCAAGTTGGCACTTCATCGGATTTAATCCTTGCAAGGAGCGAGACTTCCAAGTTTCTCAATATATATATATATATCTAGCTAAGGTCACGGTTATTCCCTTGAGCTTCTAATTTTCAAATGATGAATCACGCAACACTTTTTTCTCCTCCATTTTTTGTTATTGTTTTTACGCATTTTTCACTCCATCAAACCATTACCAAATACGGCAATAAAAAATGTTTTTATTTAAGTACGAATAAAACCTGGAAATGCATTAAATTGTGTAATGGTAAATGAAACAGCTGAGCAATAAAATAAAAATAAAACGCTTCGTATACCGGTATAAACTTCAAGTCAACAAATTGTCTCGCGACAAATACAAATTAAACGCTAGCTACATGTCGGCATTATTGCAGAAACTTCCACCAAGTAAAACCCCCATTACCACGCAATTAAACATTTCATTAACATCTTTATTCGGAGACAATTTGAATGAGCGGAGCATCACGAGTAAACAATAACGGCATAGAACACCACAAAGAGACAATTCCTTGAACTTGCAGTCGTTAAGCCAATTGATTCAGATTACACCAGGTTAATTCATTTACAGAACTGCAAATCACTTGTTTTCCTTTCAAAAAGCGATTTATACTCATTACTAATTCATTAAATATGCCTAGTCTTTATATGCTATCGAATAAAAAACTTCACCTGGCATTGGGGCCCCTTAAAACAGACCATCCTGATCAATATGTATACGCATAAAAATGTATTTTTTCCGTCTGGATGTGATTATTTATACATAAAATTGCATTTTTTCCATTAAAAAAAACACTTTTTCCATCTAAAAAAGCATTTATCTGCCTAAAAGTTCATTTATCTGCCTAAAAGTCCATTTATCTGCCTCAAAGTCCATTTATCTGCCTAAAAATTAATTTATCTGCCTAAAAATTAATTTATCTGCCTAAAAATCCATTTATCTGCCTAAAAGTCCATTTATCTGCCTAAAAGTCCATTTATCTGTCTAAAAGTCCATTTATCTGCCTAAAAGTCCATTTATCTGCCTAAAAATTAATTTCTCTGCCTAAAAATCCATTTCTCTGCCTAAAAATATTTTTTTCGACTAAAAGTGAATGTAGCAACAAGACCTAGTACACATATCACTTTTTTTTAATGCTCCTAACCCCCTGTATTTAGTGCTCCGGGCCCCAAAAGCTTTAATCCAAACCATCCAAACTTATCTTTAAATCTTATGGGGCCCCACAAGCTGTAATTTAGATTTTTTTTTCCTCCCGTATTTGTATTTTCTTTATTCATTTGTTTTATCAGTTCTTTTTTTGGATTTTGTTTTGACGGGGCCCCACCGAACCGCGCCACTATTAAGTAACGCCTTCCATTTCACAATAGCATAAAACTGAAGTCATTACTCCCGCTTCCGTTACTCAACGGTAAACATTGCTAATGCTGTTGCTGTTACCACAGCAAATTTTTGCACATTTTTAAGATAATTATCTATTTAAAATTTTTTTTTATTCAAAATATACTGTACGATATAATTAAAATGGTAATTGTCGATTTCCAATTATTATAAAAATCTTAACACCCCATAATCGTCTTAAAAAAAAATAATTTTAAACCGTTAGAAATTATGCATCTGACGTACACTCAACTCAAGCACCCTCAAAAAAAATTTAAAACCTCCAACTGGCGCTATTTATCACCCAAAAGGGTAAAGGCAATCTTGCCTACTTGAAAAACCCCAAAATTTATGCTTTGTCAGATATACAAAGTCACTTGTTGTCCGCCTTTTTGCGTCTTTTTCACACCTCCACTTGACAGAACTCACAACTCACCGGACAACCCCCTAAAGAGCAAGGATTAGAAGAACGTCCGGATTGCAGCTCCACCTACAGACCACCTCATTGCAAAATAAAAGCCATTGACGAACCTATAGCTCCGACACAGCAACATGCGCATTCATTACCATCGCCCCAAACCGTTTGTTGTAACGAGGGACATTAATCATGTTGTGCTTTACAATTTACTCAACCTCATTTGCACCTGATTCCAACAAGAAAGATTTTCGTTTCTTTCCTTTCCAGTAAATTACGTGCGATTTAAATTTTAAAGTAAACGCCTTCAAAGTACGTAAAACGTGATTGTTTTTGCGTCACTTTTCATTTTTCCGAATTTTATTTATAAAATACGATAAAAATCTAAGAAAAGAAGAAGAGAGAAAAAATTTGAAAAGTCTCTTTTTATTTTTTAAATTTGGATGTTTGGTTAAACTTAGAAGTCTGTCCAACTCCTTATGGAGCTCAAACTACTTTTTTCCCCCTCTTCCTTGAGTTGTGCAATTAAATTTTTGACCATCTTAACATACTTTTAATGCTCTAATTATGCAAAAAAAAATTAAATTAAAAAAAAAAACTGCCAATTCTGTAATTACTAGTCTGTGTGGTTTCCGTGGTAGATTCAAAATTAATTTCCTGACACCGATTTACTGGATAAATATTATATTATATTAACGAAATAATAAATAATCTTTTAAGTAGTTAAAGTCGTCGCTACACACACAGTCGGTGCTTTAACCCTTTTAATTTCAAACATATTAATAATGCACTTTATTTTCATCTACTAATGCTTGCATACCAGAAAATTCTTCATTAGTGTAAAACAAAATTTTTTCTTTTTTAAATTCCTCTCAACTTCCATAAAAGAAAATCCGCTTATTTAAGATGGAAGAGTTCTGCGAAGACAAACTTTACTCGGGCATTTTGAATTTTCAAATTTGAGTATGGAAAACCCCGGCATTTACACTCGAAGAAGCTGTTGAATAAATTTGTCTGCCGCTCGAATTTTGCATTCAATCTTGCAGCAAGTTAATTTATCATTATTTTTTGTATAATTACAAAAAGGTGCATCCGTTATTGCACAATTGTATCTTAATTGCGCACCTCCGCACGATTTTTACATTTTTTTTTCCTTTTAAATTTTAATTTCTTTAATATTTCCTTAGAAGAAATGACTCATTCATTTTTTTCTGTTAAAATTTTTTTTTTTTTTGGATTTGCTTCGGCCTTATCATCAATTCATTTAAAGTCTTTACGTGTCACAAATATGATTATTTTGGGGTTTGGAGAAGATATTTTTGAATCCCTTCCAACGACCTCGTCTCGTTTTCCACGTGGAATAAATTCGGAGTAATAATGCATTTGCACAATGTGTTTATTCCATCCTTTACCCTCTCCTCCAATCTCTTGTGTGTTGCCATAGAAACAACATCAAAGATGATCAAACTCGTAAAAAGATGAGGGTTGCTATAGAAACATTCGCCCAACAATTTAAAATTTGTTTCTTTAATACCATTTGACATCCATTAAAGTATTTTCCATGTAACAGGATTAAATTGACATTCCGTTTAGAAACGCACAGTTTGTTCCGTGCTTATGACCCGTTTCCATAGCAACAACCATTGCGGATTTACAAAAAAGTAATATATATCGAGACGTAGTCAAAACCCAGCAAAGTTGAAAATAAAAAAAAAAACCGCGAGATTTTTATAAACTGACTTTAAAATAGTGTGAAGTAAAATGTCATTTAAAAAATAAAAAATAAAAAATAAAAAATAAAAAATAATAAAAACCAACTTTTGATGCAAAATAAAATATTCATCTACACCTTTAAAATTTTCATGTACTTTGAAGTTAAAAGAGAAAACTTCGAAACGAGTAAAGAGAAAGCGAATGAGTTTCAATCATTTGGAAGATGTTTTTTCATGTGATGCCATCAACTTAGAATTTCTTTTAAGTGCAGACATGAAAAGAAAAAAAATCTTCTTCAATAAAAGGAAGATGGAAAAAAGAAATTCAAGTTATAGAAATTATTTTTAAATATTAAGAGGAAAAAAAAAAGAAAATCTTTCAGAATGGTTTCTCAATTGAATACAATTTTCAAAGTAATTTGCATTTGCGCTAATTAAATGTATTGAAGAGGAAAAAGTCATTTGGAGAATGATATCAGATGATAAAAAGAGAGGAGGACAAAAAGACTTTTCTAGAGCATTTATCATTAATTTTGTCATTGGTAACAATAGAGTGGGTAAACGAGATAGAAAGAAAAGAAAAAAAAGAAAAAAATGATCTCAGTACTTATTTGGTGTATCAATGTCGTTGCTGAAACTTATTCTAGCGGAAGTGGCGTCATATATTACGCTCTTTCAGCTCCCATGCTGCATTTAAGAAGCTTACAAAAAGAAGATAGCAGCTGAAATTGAAACTGAAATAAATTCTCAGCCGAAGTAATCTTTCAAAATGGCTAACAAATATGTGATAAAGAAATGCTTCAATTATACCACTTTTTAATAAAAAATTGTTGCAAAACATTGCGAAAAATTGCCATTATCCATCAATACACAAGTAAAAGACCCATATTGGAAGATATCTAATTTTCAACCGTAATTTATTTTTATTTAAAAAAAAATTCACTTTAGTTGATTTCAGCCAGGATAAATTGACATTTTTAAGCATTGTTCACGTTTTGCCCCTAAAGCTTTCCTGCACATCACTAACAACTGAATTAACAATGAAAATCTCAATTGTCTTGTTGTTGGATTTCCCCATGCCGTTTGCTCAGATTATAAAAACAATTTCAAATTGTTCTATCCAAAATATGGCTGTATGCCTAACGATGTGATTTCATTATATAGGCCGTCAAAACCATTCTTGGTCAAAGCTAGAAATTTGATTACAAAATTTGGTCTCCTGCTCCTTTTATGTTGAATGATCTCGTGTTCCATTTCATTTCGTTTCTCTTTCCTCTTTAGAGAGCGTTTTATGTTATAAAAACAACAAAACCCTTAATAATTTTTTTTTCCATTCTAATAAAACTCGGTATCAATAAAAGCCGTACATCTCTTTCTTTAACAACATTACCTTTTTCTTCAATTTCAATGAAGAACTTTTGTTGATTTTCAACATTAAGTACTCTTCATACGTCTCATTAGTGCACGAAATGAAAGGTAACAACAAGTATCAAATGTTTTCATTACCTTGAATGTGAGCCCCCTGCAGCAGATGAACATCCGCTTGTAAACAGACACATCCAAAAATACATCACAATCAAAACAAAAAGCGCCTTCCCCTACTCGCATCCAAAAAAAAATCAAAAGAAAAAAAAAAATTTGTCTTCACTTACCATCATACATTCACATCTGACACAGTACATAACACCAAATGGATGACCCAAATCTGGATGCCAAGTATCTTCCAATTCATAAGTTTTACCGCCGAAATGGCATTCTGAAAAATAAAACCACAATTTGTTATATAAATAGAACAAAAAAAAAAAAAAAAAAAAAATACATATAAAAATATACATATAAAAATAAATAAATAAAAAAAAAACTTTAAAAAAAAAAAAAATTATTTATTTATTAAATTTTATTTGCACAGACTTATAAAACCGCTGACCACCAGCATGCAAGAACAACTAACCCGAACCAGCCATCCAAACTTACAGCGGTAAAACAAAAACAAGTGTTTGGGGTTGATGAACTTTTTTCGCCCACCTTTCAACGCGTGCATCACAACAGGCAATGAGTCAGCCCACCATTATATATTTAACTCAAACCCGAGCAAATTTCACACTCGACTTTCCCCAAATTGAACCGCAATATAAATGGAATTTTGTAACATCATATCAATTTTTTTTTCTCTTCCTCCCATATTTTTTCCTGCTGTTTTTAACTGCACTTCTCATTTCACTAGCAACTCCCAACAGTGATTGTGCACACACTTGCGATGGTGGATAAGAGACCCCACTTTTCCCGCCATGCCCTGGGGGAAAATTGAGGTCACAATCGCAGAGAAAACTTGGCACTGTTGGTCGCAGATATTTCTCCCAAGACGATGAAGCGCGTGCACTAAGGGAACAACTTTTATAACAACCCACATCACACAATTCGTTGCGAGAGGGGTCATATATTGTTTAAAAAGAGAATGGATTTCTCAAGTTATTACTGCCATGTGATTATTCGCCCAGATAAATCACGATTGCCAGTATATAAAGGCGGTTCTTGTGTCCACTTGCGTGATCAAAACCTTTTCCTCTCCCTTTTACTGTGAAGAATGAGTCCAGGTGGATCTCTGCTCTTTTTTCGCCAAGGTTAAATCTGGAGTTCTGCCATTGGAATAGGATAGCACCCGAGTCAAAACACGGATTCATCAGACGCAAGGCTACAATTTTTCCAAATTTAACTTCACCGGAATTTCCCTCCCCCTTCAATTTATTATTATTATTATTATCATTATTATTATTATTTTTATTACTGTAAATCCTCTGGTTGTGCGCGGGTGCACTGTAGGCACGATCGAATTTTTGCCCACACTCTGTTTGCTATTGGAGACCCGCGCATTAATGGTCTGTAAACATTGATATTTATGTTGCATTTGCACTAAAATTCATTTTGGGAAAGCTATAAATTGCTGCCATCACAAAATTATTCCGAAACTCCCGTAAATTAATAATATTTTTTGGTTTAGTTGATAATATTCGCAAAGACTTTTGAATATTTTTCTTTTACTCTTAAAAATGCAAAAAAAAACTCAAAAAATAAAAATGTGCGAATATTATCCATTAAACCAGTAAATAATATTAATTTACAGGAATATTGGAATAATTTAAAGTATACAAGTTTTAAATAAGAAAAGATTTGTAAAAGTGAATGCTGGCAAATTTTAGCTTCCCCTCGCACTTAAATATAGACCCGCTGTTTATTGGGGACTCGCGCACAACCAGAGAATTTACAATATTATTTTTTTATTTATATAAAAGACATTTTATTACATTTTGTTATTGATTTTGATTTGTCGCAAACTCACATAAATGCAGTGAAGTGCGGCAGTCAACGGTTTGTTACTACAGTACTTGAATTGTACTTTGCATTGACCCAGCATCTTTATCTGTTCTGCGGGTATATGCGAATCGCATGTTACAATCCACATGGCAAATCCACAGCGTTTTTACAAGTGTGAACCAGACTTTAAATGGTACATTTTCATGGCAAATATCTCCCTCCCCACCTTTGGATATTAACTGTCCCTTGGTTATGCCAGGAGCTTTTAGAGCACAGCGTGGTAAGTCATTTCGGAACTCAGGAGTATGCAAGTTTGCGATATGCATAGGTCATGGTGGTAGCTGTATTGGCAGAAAATGTCACTCAAAATGCAAAGTAGATTTAAAAATTAAAATATATAAAAATATATTTTTTTTTGTAGTGGATTTCCTGAAAATTGCAAACTATTTTGATGACCATCACAAGACGATGCAATTTTTGTTTGTAAAATTTGTTTTGATATTGATTGATCAAAACTTTTCACTTAAAGAAACTAAATTTACTGTTGGAATAAGTAACGAGCAAAGCAATTGGAGTGGGCACATTGTATTTTCAAAAATACCCAGCCATTATAACTCACAAATCGAAAACGCATGATAAAGGGGAAAAAATATCATTGTGCACACGGCCAACAGTCAATTTATATTTATGCCAATTGACGGGTGACCTTTTCCATCATTCAAAAGGGGAAATGCGACTTGATAATACACTTTAGTTTATTGATTTCTCACATTCATCACTCAACAATGAGAGTATAGAAAAGAACGAGGGTTAAAAATTGAGCAATTTGAATTGACGTTGAAATTAGGCTTCCTGACAACGATGCACAACCTAATCGGCCCCATAAAAAGCCTCGTTACGACTCCTGACACGCTTTAAACGAAAAACTTGATAAAAAAACGTTTTTTGCTGTTTTTTCCTGTTTTGGTTTTTACAACAAAATTCAAAATGGCTGCTCCACAAGTCAGATCGGAGATCGAAACAACCAATTGTTCTAATGCTTGCAGGTGAAGCATCCACCACCATAAAACGCCAGTAAACGAATAATTGTGTCGAAAGAAGTGGATCACGATTTGTTCATTTGGTGAAAACGGCGGAATTTTACTTTCTACTTCCTCGTAAAACCACCCAAACAAAATAATCTCACACACATAGTTGTCGTCTTGTTTTTGCTGTTTATAGGAACACCAAAAAACCACATCAGTTGAAACTTGAACGCACCTAGTGATTTATTTTTTATGGACAATTTGACTTAATGTGCATCACTTGAGATAAGTTACCTCATCCTAGTCCCAAAATGGAACATTACTTAATCTCGTCTGATCTTCTAGAAGCCAAGTTTCCACGACGAAAACAAAAGCTGCTAAAAAGTTGTTGTTTGTTTTGACATAGCAAGTAGCCAATGCAAGTGGGCATCTGTATTTGTCTAGCAACTATAACAATTTAACATTGTAACAAGTAGCTTCTATTAATATAGCTCGGATTACGTCATGCACGGCTGCAGATTATCTCTGCCAGCAATTTGTCATGGAATTAATTAGGCAGGAAAGATAATAGAATAATTTATTTTTTTTCTCTAGTTCCTCGATGATGGAATGTTTTTAAAGTTGATGATGGTTCGTTTTGTATTCATTACAGTAAGAAAATGCAATTCTTTTTTAGTTTAGCCGAAAAGAGGATAATGGAATCGATACGTAGAATTTTAAAAAGTGGGGATAATGGAATTGAAGGGTAGGTTTTACAAAGAAACTGTTGATGCAGAGAAGAATACAAATAGGAAGTTCGGCAGTGAAGTTTTTAATAGAATGTTTTAAAGATTAAAGGCTCGTAAAGAGATTAGAGTGAATGAAAGAAAAATGCAGCATTTTGTGAGAATGTCGAAGAGATTAATATTTCACGTATTTATTGTATTATTGGCCTGCAATGTCAATAAAGCTTCCGTCAATCTGCTAATTTGCAGTTCGTGATGATAGCGTGCAAGTTATTAGATTAGTTCACCATGTGAAGCTAAAATTACATGTCACCGCAGCCACTTCCGGTTGATTTGTTTCGGCCCAGATGTGTATCGATTGCCGCATCCGAACTGACCTTTTATTTAGCTCTAAGTAAGATTCGATTTCAATCATTAATTATTATATAAGCACATTCGTATCATCACTTGGTAATGCAGATTTGTTAATAATGTCAATTTGCATCAGTTGGTCAACGGACCCCCGCCAGGTGCAAAATTAAATCCATGATAAAACTTTAAAAATTATTTTAAAAAAATTAAAAAAAATAAATTTTTTTTGAAAGATTTTAAATTTTGTTTCGATGAATTTTGACAAATTTAATTGATAATTTTCAACTTTGACAGTTAGGTGCATTTAAATTGGCTAAGACAAATCTCCTCATTATCAATTCAGGATATCACGTTTTGTAAACGTCATATTTTACTTTAGTGAGCCCATTCATTCTGCTTTAAACTGTATAAACAAGGGGGTTGTGTCACTTATTTTCCTTAACTCATCTTGACACGATTTGCATGCTCGGTTGAACACTCATTCATACCTCAGCATGTGCGTTAGTGACAATAATATTTCATATAAGAGAGCATCCATTCATTCCACTTATTTCACTCATTTTTATTCATTTAAGCAAACTTTAAGCATTTGCTTAATCAATTTGAATGCCTATTGTTTTGACAAATTCTATCGGAAAAATGCAAAATTCCACACTTTTAGATTTTTAATTTTTTTCAGGAACCCTTTTCTTCTCAGAGGCCCCCTTGCCAAGACAGCAGGAAATCAACTTTAAGTCCGTCAAGTGGAGCTAAACACAGTTGAACAAATGGATCCAGATTTCCAGACTACTATCGAAAGTGAAATGTTTAAGTGACCTATTTAATTTCTATTTTTTTTTTTTTTTTTTAAATTAGGCAAAACAAATGTTTTGGCATTAGACACTTGTTTTCCATTGAACACGTTTGAAATTGCGTCAACGTTTATCACTCTTGACAAATTGATGCCTAACGGGTTGCATCTGCACTACCAATATCCAACACTCAAGGTCACAATTTACTCCATTTATTCTGAACTTGTGCCAGTAGATCTCGCGCACCAAGTTAATTAAATCCCAAGTTTAAAAAAAAAAATTAACAAAAATACACTGCACGTCTAAATGAAGTTACCAATATTTAAAAAAAGAAGAAAATCAAATTTATAAAAACAAAAATTAATAATAAAATTGTTAACTGGAATTCCACCAAGCCTTCCTTGTGTAAGAGCCCCAACAAAGCTTACTTTTGCTCTTAAGGACGGGGAGTAAAGCCCTACACAAAAACGGTTATTGGTTTTTGTTAGATAATGGGCTGAAAATCCACAAGAAAACATTCAATCAGTTAGAAAAAAAATACTTGTGTTGACTGAAGCCGGTTTTTAGATGAAGACCGACACACCACTTCAAAAAACCCTTGTTGAAGTCCTGATCTACTGTATTTATCTTATTTCCAAGCACTCAATCACCAACTGCAGGAAATTAATAAAGCAAACAAGTTAATGAATACAATACGTTAAGATCACTTAAAAATTCGGTTAATCAGCTTACAAAAGATTAATTGCCCTTAAAAGTGCACGATTTTCTTGTAATTTTGCTCTAAAAAAGTTTAATGTTTGAAATCATTTCTGGTAAAATGAAGTTGGCTGTAAGTCGTCCCAAAACGCAATCCTTAAACAAATTCTTGTTTTGCTTCCGCCAATGCCAAACGAGAATTTCGATTAGAAGCTGCATCTATTCAGTCGGATTTAAATAGAAGGGAAAAAATGCCATACGTAAACAACTTTTAATATCTGGTGTATAAATGATAGAGGATTTCCAAAAGTTGTAACAGTTTTTACGTTTTTTTTTTATTATTTCGTATTCTGGTTCTGTGATGCTTCGCTCCAAGCAATAAAATTATTTTTATTTAAATAGGAAATTACGTCACAGACGGTATTAAATCAATAAGTGCGTCCAATTTGTAAGAGAAGAAGTCACTTCACTTTTTGTTCCATTTCCATGAGTCACTTATGAATGAACGCATTTTTTTGACAACCATTGATAACTTTGAATACAAATTTTCCCAAATGACCAATGAACTTCCCCGAAAAAAAAATGCACATGCTCAATTCATAAATCACATCTATAAAGAAGATTGGGCGGTCAATTGTTACGTCATATGTACGAATGATTTCTAAAGCATAACTCTTGTAAGTCGTGACGACCAGTGGCATAGCAATTGGTAGGTGCAGCACATGCGGTTGACATAGGCCCACGAGCCCAGGAGACCAATAAAAAATAAAAAAAAATTGGTTTTCTTGAATAAATATGTTATTGCTAAATTAATGATTAATGCATCACCCTTATAACAAGATGGCATCGTACGGGATTTTTTTTTAGGCTGTTAGTGAGAAAATGTGCAACTTCAATTATAAATAAAAAATGCATCTATCCACCACAAGAGGACGCTGATTGAAACCAGTGACTATCAGTATATATCTCGCCAAGTTACCGAAAATCCTATCTACAGCTCTGCTAAAGGGTCCATCAACCCAACTTGCACATGGGCCCAACGACTTCTTGCCTCGCCAATCTTGACAACATTTTTGTTACGTCCTCCATCCATAGTACCTTGTTCGCACCAAATGAAGCCCTAACCTACAGTTCACGTCCGGTCTCTTGATGCAAAATTCCAACTGCGCATCATGTTCTGCGCACGAATTTAACATGGCGATTGTCAAGCTTGGTGCACACAATGAAAATAAAGCAACAAAATTTCAGTGTCATTCAGTAAACTACGTTTTTACTGAGTTTATTGCTGTTTATTTACGTTATTTAAGCATCAGTAGGCCTAATTCAAGGCGTAGTACTGTTAAATTACGACTGGTATTAGAAAAATATCTGCGCAGAAAGGGATGCGCAGTATGAATTTAACATCAAGATACCGAGCACAAAATAATTCAGCTAATGCACTCGCACCATTAATTGAAACCACACATCCAGGTTAGCATGTAGCCAATATACAATCAACTGACCATGCGCACGAAAGTGTGGAAAGTCTTCTGGGCTAGCTTTGACAGTTATCTTGTTGCACTTATCTGGTTTAAAGTCTTTCACCTAAATAATTTTGAGCTACATGTTTTCGCACCAATATTCAGAACTAGATTCAAATTTTAGGCTGGCTCAAATATTCTGGCGCAAACAAGATATAAAGCTGAAATGTTTTATATCTTGTTTGCGCCATTTATCCTGGTCTGTCGCCCAGTTCCATTTCCAATTTTGCTTCAAATATAGATTAAGGTGAATTTTCAAAAGTTGTTACACAGAAGTTTCCTTTTTTCCCTCTTATTCAGCCAATATTTCAAAGCAAATAATATTCCACATCATAATCCCGCAGCTTCCAGTCAACGAGAAAATCTTTCGCTTGACCTACGCCAAAGTACGCATGCAAAAATACATATTGAAAATAAAATATGAAAGAATAATAATCTTCAACTGGTGAATCAGGAAATGGAGAATAAAACCCCCTAGCTGGCCTTAGAACAGAATCCAAACTGTACATCAATGTCAATTCTGAGATAGCAACAATCTGCTGGCTCCTGGCTTTTAATAAGTTGGACTAAAGTATAATTTCAAGTGATCAATCAATACATTTCATATTTCCTTTCCAAAAACTATTGGCTGGTAGAAACCATTCTTGATACATTGCCATAATAAAATAAAAATGAAATTAATTTCGCTTATTGATTTAGACCCTGGAGGAAAAAAAGTGCACTTTTCTGCCTAAAAATTATTCCTCGAGCTAAGTTTAGAGCCCTGCCTCAAGCTTGCGAACTTGGTGATTAGTGGGTGATGCTTGACGATTACATTAAGCGATGGGGAGGTGTCTGTCAGGTCGACGACCTGAAACTCAGTCTTATTAATGACACTGATGTAACAATGCATCACTTGTGCCTGTGATGAGATCGTTCAAGCAATGTATAGTTTATTCAGTGCAACATGAGTTTATGTGCGTTATAAAAATCTTTTGTCACTTTTAAGTACAAAATTGATGCTTTTACTATGAAAAAAAATGTGGTGTGATTTTCTATGATAACCTCTTATCATCAACCTTGGAGTTAGGTTTCCTGGAAAAATATTTTTCTTTTTCAAACATCTTAATCACGCCATGGCCAGGTAATTTATAAATAGAATTACTATATATATGAGAAATTATTAGTAATAATGACATTTTATTAAGATCATTTAATAATAAATTATTTATTTCATTTAATGCAATTTATTTTAGTCGTTTAAGCAAGCTAAGTATTTGCTGTTTTACCAATTTCCCAGTATTTGTTTATTTGCTTTTATTTTCGCCATCTAGGTCGTAACTTTTTACAGATAATAAACCAATTTTTTGCCCTAAAAACAACTTTCCTGGCATTTATGAGTCACAATTCAAGTTTCCGATTGCTAGATAACCTTTCAAAGTCCCATCTTGTAACTCAAACTGAAAATTTCAATAGCCGCATTCGAAAAGTCTTTTAAAACTACTAGAGGTGGAACGGATCCCAAATTTTCTCGTATCCGAATCAGAATCCCAAAAGGTCCTCGAATCCCTCAAATCTCCTGACTCTCAAATCTCTCGAATCCTTCATATAAGAATAATAATAAGAAAAAAGCAACGAAAAAAAAATACTTCTACTTAAAATTAAAAGTTTTTAATTAAAGCAAAATATAAAATCTGTGTTTAATGAAAAACAAATTTAAGAATACAGTTTTCAAGAAATATAAGATAATTTGTTAAAAACTGTTAATATTAGAATTTGAAAGATTCAAATGACGAAAAAAAAGCGCGAAAATTCGAGTTCTAGAATCTTTTCCAAGATTCGCAGAATTCGAATGTTCCATTCCTAATTTAAACTAAACGGCACTTTTAAACAGAAGTGTCCAACTTAAGAACAGTGACTAATTTTTAGTCTGCTTTTCATTTCAATCACAGTAGGCATGTGCACAACATTTAAGATATCCCAATATGGTCTACTAAAATTCTAAAAATCACTGAAGATGATCGCAGTATCGAAACGCCCATATTGATTTGAAATAAAATTTCGCGCCAAGTACGTCATCAACCCAACCTTTTAAACAGCAAAACATAATTGTAACTGCAATTTTAAACTGACTTTCGAATGCAGCTGCTATTGAGAAATCTATTTTTTCAATCTGATGGGTGCAGAAGCTCGACCTTCCACCACACATCACATCACACACCACAACTTTTTAACGCCACAATGTGGTTTTATCAGGCTGTTGATTAGAAAAATATAGTTAGTCAATTGGGCCTAATTGAATTATTACCGAACAGCCAAGTACCAGATACCCCGCACTAACTTCCCCCTATGCTTGCTACTCCGCCCACTATTGGTTATATGTAGAAGCAACACTTTAGCAAATTAATTCCGCTCTGCAAAGTGCAATTTCTTTTCCACAATTCAGCACATCAAGTAGCTTTTATGAGCTTCTCTCGAAAGAAAGTTCAAATATGTTCACTAATAATAATTAGACTAATGGAACCGCATACCATGTGTTTTTAAGATGACTTCCCAAGTAAAACTTTGCTTCATGTTGGGGACTCAGTTTTATGAAGTTGTAAATAGTTGCATTTTTTCGTTTTATTAATTACAGCTTTAAAGAGATAAACTCATTCTATTTTGCAGCAAATAATTTTTAAAAAAAATTAGTGTCAACAATTGCGGTTGTGACATGGAATCCAGCTCCAGCAGTCAGTAAAAGGCTAAACACCTCAGTTATTTAATTAGTTTTACATTCTAGTTATTAAATTTTTTAATAAAAACGTGCGGAAGAGTAAGAATGGCCCATAAAACACTCGTATGCTTACCATCACCCACGAGTCTCCATATTTATTGTTAAGAATTTCTAGAATTTGGGTTCGAAAAAAAAATACAAATTACTTTTCTCTTGAAAACAATTTCAAGACTCCGTCAAGGAAAATTGATTTTAATACAATTTTATCCAGGAAAAAAAAATTGTCATTCAATTTTATCCAGGAAAAAAAATGTCATTCAATTTTATTTCTACGAGAATATTCAATTTTATTTGTCCGGGAAAAGCAGCAAAGCTCTAGGGGCAGCAGCTAATGTTAGGAATGTCCACATTTCCAAAATACCAATAGAAAAATTTAATTATTTATAGACAGATTTTTAATTTTTGTAAGCAGTAGTTTTCTTTCTCTTGCAAGAGAATAGTTGAACAAATTTTGTATTTGTTTTGATTTAGTTTTAAATTTTTCAAATATTTCTAATAAAAAAAAAAAATCTTTTGAGCTTCGTCTGTAAAACCTTTTCTGGACCTCAAAAACACACCACAACTATTGTCAGACTCAGGTTTAGAATTGCATTTCAATATTTACCAGTTTCCAAAACATTCGCATAACAAGGTAAAGGTATTGAGTTTTAAAAACAGCCTTAAGCTGAAGTTTCATCTTGTAAAACTTTGTTCAATAACACTTTTCAATTGACCATAAATCCTTTGGTCCCCATTTAAATGCAAGAAAAGCTAAAATTTATAAGAAGTGCACGGGTCTCTATTATAATACAGTGCATTACAACAGACACCCACTATCATTCATTTTCACAATTCTTTAGTTATTTAAATTGAAATTATTCCAATATTCCTGTAAATTAATAATATTTACCGGTTTACACCGTCGTGGAAAGAAAATTGATTCAATAATTCCAACTGCAAAGGAAAGAGAGGGGGAAAGAGAAAGAGAGAGGGAGCTGTTCCAATTTCTCGCCAGATGATGTCACACATACAAGCAGCAATGTCGGAGTTTATTGTGCTACCATCTCCTCTCTATTTTTAGAGTTTAGCCTGTTGGTTGTGTAGTTTTGTATCCCTCGCTCTTGCAATAAAAGTTGTTTTCTCCAAAGCCAAACTGCAACCAGCACAACTTGCTCGCTGCCTGCTGTTTGCAGATGGCATTATGCATACAGTTGGGTGTTGCCATTAGCAGAAGCTTTTGCTAAAATGTAGAGGTTAGCTTGACCTTAAAATGCCACGGGGCAGAAAATTGCAGGCCAATGAAAACAAAACCTAAAGAAACAATCCCTATTCAGAGGTTGACTCAGTGTGGACAGATGCCCACATTTTCTGTGCGGGTCACAACTACTCAAACAAATGAAAATTGATTTATTTTACGTTGCTGGATGTAGATTTTCGAGGGGAGAAATACTAAAAGCTACAAGCACATGGTGCGTAGTGGAAATAAGATTTCAATCACGGTTGCCATGCTAACCCCAACAAGATCGCAATTTTATTTTCGTATGTCCAGATAAATAGTTTAGAAGTTTGAAACTTTACGAGCAGTATATTAGATTAGAATTTTTTTTTATTCTTCTAATGTGGATGAAGGGTTGGGAAAACCAAGATTTTTTTTTTTTTTTCATGGCAAAATATTATGGATTTTTTAGTTTTTATCTCAAAGTTTGTCTAATTCAAATACAAAAGCAAAAACCCAGTTTTTTTTCGCTATAAATAAATAGCAACGTTTGTAGTTACGTATTTGCTAAGGGTGCATCAATAAGCTTTTGTTTCTTTTTGTCGTTGTTTAGGAACCAACGAGCCAGAAAATCTGACCCATGGTCAGATAATAAAATACAAGAAAAGAAGCGGAGTGAAAAGATGAAAAAAATATAATGTAAGCACATTTGAACTCCAAAAAATATACAATATGCAATACGAATAAAGAAGAGAGTCTTCCTGTATTTCAAATGTAGAAAATTTGCATATAAGCGAAATAGATAAACGAAAAATGTGGAAGAAAAAAAAAGTAAATGGTAAAAAAAAAAAATTAATGAATTTTTTTATATTCAACTAAAAGGAAGGAAAGAAAGGTACTTTAGGAATGAAAAATCACTTCTGTTTTTCCGACTTGCTGAGTTTATTAAAGTCGCTAACCCACTGGGATCACAGACTAATGTTTAGGAGAAAAAGAAAAAACAATTCCAGAAAAAAATAAATAAATAAAATTCAATAAAATAAAATTATAATGATCATTAAAGAACCAAAAAGCGATTACTTATTCATGAGACAAGAAAACTAGTCCCGAATAAAAAGAGTTTTTTGGGTTTTTTTTTTTTTTTTTTTTTTTTTTTTTTTTTTTTTTTAGGTTTTCCCCAAATAAGGATTTCCCAACCCCAAAAGCCCCTTTTACAAATATTGTCCAAACGCCTATCTCTCTCGCTTCATGCATTTATATTTTGGCACTAATGCGCATGTGCACTTAGTAAAATGCACTACACTTGACTCCATAAATAATGTTAAACAAACATGGACAAAAACAGGCCAATATAACATGAAGGGTGACATGTTTATTTATGGCCTTTTTTTACCCCAGAATTTAAAAACCCTTAAAAATTGAAGAAAAAACAATTTCAAATACCAAAATTAACTGAAAAAAACTTCAAATTTGAACCATCCATGCTGTTTAAAAATGCACAAACGCAGACCATATTCTACATTAAGTAATTTAGACTAAACAGCATTTCAAACAACACATTAAAACTGCTTTTTAAACTGCTTGTCTCGATCTAACTGGTGGCCAATTTAGTCCGTTTTCAGTCGCAGCAGGCATGCACACGACATTTAAACAACAAAACATGTTTAACTGTTTTTATTTATCTTTCAGAGTGCGCTTGGCTTTGCTGCATTGCTAGTTGTGACTTGCGAACAAGATTACGATTGGTCAAGCTGGAAATCTTCAAGCAAACAAATTTAATCCTGTAAATCTAACCCTTATGGGTGTCTTTAAGATATTGGCAAAACAGTAAAAGCGCATCAATTGACTGCTTCCGCTTTAAGTTGCCTAAATGAAAAATTCCTTGTCTCGTGTCTTTTGTCCAATCTCCATTTCCACGTGCGCACACAACAAGCGAAAAGTTTTTCTTTTATCTACAGTCCCAACTACACAAGAGCTTAACTCCTTAAGTCCCCTTTTCTCCTCCATTTCTCTCGTCTCTGTGCCAACCCCACATTTTCGTTATCAAGACGTTCGATGGTAAAGAGGAGGGGGAAGAAAGAGAGAGAGATGGTAGATGCTGGATGGGTGAGGAGGTGAAGTGTGGGGGAGCAAACTTCATCTTGGGACAGAGCATGAGCGCTCAAAGAACCTCGCAATGAAGCTCCGCAAGCGCCGCCTGCATGAGACATTGGAATTTGCATTCATGGAGCAAGGGTTGTGAAGGCGATTGAGTTGAGTTCCCCTGCACAGTTTGTTGGTTGTCATGGTGACTTTGCCTTCATTTTCTATTTCATTTCGTGTAAAATGAAGTACGTACAGCGTACGCTGCGCCGCTTAATTTGTTTTTCTTAAAATTAAAAAGCTGCGGTATTTTTTTCCGCCCGTTTTATTCTATTATTATGATTAAACAACAGCCATGCTGCTGCTAACCCCTCCTTCGTTTCATCTTGTAATTATTAAAATTAAAATTCTTGCCTAGATTCTTGTCTTGAAACCACGTTTTAATTATATTCAAGCAAAATGCGAAGGAAGATTCAATTTTCTTCTGCTTTTTTTTGTCTTTTTCACAACAATATAAACTTCACGACTAAAAAATCAATTAACTTTTTAGAAAATCATTTTAAAATTGCTTTAGCATTGTAAGGAACATTGTAAGCCATTCATGGGACTAGTGTTGAAAGATTTTCCAGAACATTGTTTTCAGAAAAAATATTTTTCCAGAATTTTAGCATTAAGTGAGTTCAAATTTATTAAGCCAATACTTAAAGTTTGCAGAATTGACTAAATAATTGCAATAAGCAAAATAAATGGCTTTTATTGCATCTTCTTAAATGCCGAATGGTAAATTTTTTTTTTTTAAAACTACGTCTTTGTGTAAAGACTTTCATTTTACCACTAAATAAACGGAAATCTCAAAAGTAAACATCATGTTAGCGTTAATGGATCAGCATCCATTTTTATAAAAAGAGTTAAAAGGAAGGCACTTTGGTTTTTGTGGCATGACATAGTTTATTCTCATTTAGTATGCTGGCACTAGTAACAGTGTGACGCAACCGAAGTTGAAACATTCGGTCAACTTAAATAAAAGTCTTTAAAAACATATACCCATATATTCCATAGGCTAAAAGACCAATCTAAACGCACTTTTGTCTTACTGTCCTAAATTCCAACTGCGCATCACATTCCGCGCATGTATTTAACATGGCGATTGTCAAGCTTGTTGCACGCAAAGAAAATAAAGCAACAATATTCCAGTACCATGCTGCAAATTCATTTTCTAATACGTTTATTGTTGTTTATTTACTTTATTTTGGCATATATGGCTAATATTACGCTATTAAGTAACGATGGGAATTAGGAAATCGTGTGCGCAGAATGGGATGCGCAGTATGAATTTTGCATCAAGATACCATGCGTGAATTGTAGAATCGGCTACAGGCAGTTAAACCTAAAATCGCACACTGTCAGAGTTTACTCGTTGTCAGCCTCATTGTTGATACTTTATGAGCTCAATAAAGTAGAAAAGAGGCAACTTTTGATGAGGAAGCGGCGAAATATGAACGCTGGATGAAGTTAACTCCCTCGGGCGCCATCGAACGCGCTGATTTCCCGCTCCAAACGCACCCCGAGGACTGCAACTCCAACACCTAATCCTCAGCACCAGATTTTCTACTTTTTCATCTTCTCTGTCGCGACTGACTGTTATCTCTTCTAAAGAAACAATCAGTGAGGAAAAAATGCGATATTTTCTTTTTCTTTATCCCCAGATTGTTCAAACGACAAAAAGGGGAAATTGTATCACTGCAATTGTTTGCAGGGAACAAAACAATTCTTACATGATATTGATATATGGTTGTTGAAAGTTATAACAAAAATATTTGATTTTTTTTATCTTTCGCAAACATTTCTTGTAACAAAGTAGAAGATATTGCAATTGTAAACAAGGCAACAGCAAATTTGGCACAAAAAAGTGAACTGGTGTGGGCATCGGTTCAATGGTGACTATTTTTAGACAGTTTTGTTGTATCTGCAGAAGAGACAATAGATGCATTCAATTCTTGAAGGAAAGTCACTTTCCTTACGTTCCTTCCTTTTAGAAGGCGGAAGTGATGCTTTTGACGTCATAATCAAAGAAAGTCAGCCTTGGAACGTGACTTTCAAAAAGTAATCTCGATTTACTTTCCTGACTTTCTTTAGTCGTTTTGAAATAATGCGCGTATGCAAAAAGTACGTGGAACGAGTTAGATCGGCCACCATAACGGTCAAAGTGACCAATGCACATGCTCCGCCTGTTGTCAAATGGGTGTGTTTATTTGAAAGTCACTTTTTTAAAAGGAAGTAAAGAAAAAGTCACTTGTCCTTTCATGAATTGGGCGCACCTAATATGGTAGTTGTAGTAAAATGGTACTGAGATCCGGGTTTCAGCGAGTAAGTAAATATTTACCGCATTTATAGTTTCTTGCTCATAGTCAAATCAAGGATATAGAAAAGAATGGGAAATCAACTACCGTCTGAACCCGGTATCTTGATGCCAAATTCAAACACTAAATTCCATTATTGCACACGAAAACAAAGCTCCGGTCAAGCATTTTCACATCTGTAATTTAAGTTCAAATTACAATTGTTAGAAATATTCAATAACTACTAAACCAAAAATCAATATTTGTTTGGATTTGCAGTGGAACATTCGTGAAGCCACCTGGTGTCAAAGGACATCATAATAGCTATCTCATTTCCCATCCCCTTTCTCTATACGCTATATCCTTGGTCGTATGTTCTAGAGTACGGCGTAGTAAACATTAAGTGCTATTATTGCATCCAATCTGAACCTTCAGAAGTGAATTATTTCTGGTTAGTGGCTTGTCTCTTGGCTGGTGGATGTGACAGTTTTATGCCATCAGTTTTAAAAGTACTCAGCTATAAGACGTATTGATTTGTCTGCATTTCAAAGATGCATTGAATACGAAATTCGTCTACTCGTCGTAGAATGAATATTCATAATCAAGCCAGTCAAAAGAGGGACTAGTAAAGAGCACATTGCTCTGGCCCTCAGCCAGGGAAGGGCCCCCAAAATCAAGGGATTCTCGAGTTAGTAACAAAAAACTGCAAGTAACGTTAACGTTCTTATAAAATTCAAACATTTAGGTTTAGCTGCGGTCAGAGGTGTGTGGGCCTAACCATTTTTTGTTCAATAGTTCAATCTGCAATGATTCCCAGATCTGTCCTTTTTATGGCGTATCGTAAAACTCGAATCCCTACGGAAAAAGAACAGAAATTGTGGCTTGTTTTATCTAGCAGTGCCAGATAATTCGAATTATCCGGCACCGTGGTCAAACTCACGATTTTAAGACATGCTCTCCATAGCGGAGTCATACGGTAAATAATAAATGGTAAGAGAGCTATGCTTTGTGCATTTATGGATATTAGTCATCAAAGCCCCACATTTGTGACTGAACTAGATCCCATCTCAAAGACCCAGGACCACAAGGAGGGTGCAGCGGGTGTAAGGCACCCGAGTTGTGCATGGAACCCCAGAAAAATAAAGCAAAAAGAATTAAAACTATAAAAACAGAAAAAAATAAATAAAATCACTCAATAATTCAATAAATAGGAGACCCACAATTCTTTTCGCACCCGGACCCCGTTTTGGAAAAAGCCGGCCCTGCAAAAGCCCTGCTTCTAGTCTGCTCCCACTAATACTAAATACTAAATTATACCCAAAAAACGGAGCAAAACAAATTGTTTCTATGTTAATAAATACCCATAAGAATCCAATATCACAGCTTCAAAGAAGCCTCATCCAAACAGCATTGCAATAATAACGTGCTAAGAAAATAAAGTTGTTCCCAACAAGTTTCTACCTCGAAGGCACCTAGTATGTTTGCACTACCCTAGGTAATTAAATATCAGCACCAACTCATTCCTGTAAGTAATTTGTTTCCTTATTTTTTTCCCACTCACTTTCTCCCATTCTTTTTCTTCCTCCAACTCGTTTCTCTTGATTAATCCATTTCATTGCCTCGGAGGATGAAGTGTTCGTTGTAAAGGGGTGGCAAAGTATTAAGTGTAAAGCAATGCCTTGGAGCAATTGTGGGTTATAAAATTATTCGGAAATTGAATGACCAATATCGGAGACCAGTAAAAATCCCAACAGCTGTGGCGTTTTGCGGTTGAATCGAAACGAGCAAAAAAAATCGCTTCGTTGACCACTTTGGACAAGACAAATGGTCAGTTCCAAAGTTGCCTTTCAACCCCATTTCTTTCCATTTTTTACTTTAACCCAAAAAGCAGTGAAAACAAAAAAAAAAAAAAAAAAAAAAAAAAAAAAAAAAAAAAAAACTTTTACGCTCCTTCCCCGATTTCGAATACTCGCAGCCCAATTCTTCTTTAAAAGAAAATTAACCGAGCGGACAATTAGCATTCAAGATAAATGTGGGTTGCCACATTAAGTGATTAACCACTTAACAAGATGACGTCAAAATGACGTTTGTAAAAATTTAAAATGGTGGCAAGTGTAAAATGTGTGAGATTGGCTTGACATTTTCGAGATTATCATTATTAATTGACGATGACATTGAGTTTCTGGCATCGAACGGCCTATTTATAATATGTCCATCAATTAGCCAGCCTTCTTTAGCTTCTGCGCAGTCGCAGTCAATCCGACCTTCACGCTTCCACATATAAATCTCAGTTTCATTCGTCTGTCTCGTTCGTAAATACAATTCGCTCTCAGTTTTAAGAAAGCAATTCATTCATATATCTTTTTAAGAAATATATATCCACACATTAAACAATGTCGACAAAAAAGTAGATCCTGTAACACGGATTTTTATGCAACATTCGCTGTAGTAAGGCTTTGCAACGCACTTAATCCAAATGGGTTTATTTTGACAAACGTTCAACCAACGTACGTTTATTTTGACCCTGGACCATAATTCATCCTGTTTACCAATTTTTCATTAAGAATAAAGCGCGCGATAGCTTGACAACACTACATTAGCGCTAGAAATTCCAAACATAATTTACTGTTCTATTTTGCTTACATTTCTTGCGTCAAACAATCAAGACGTTAATGGCGCTCAAACTTAACAATAGGCTATGTCAATTATCCTTTTCTAATTATACACGTATATAAAAGTACCAGGGCCGCTGGAGATTTTGTGGGCCTAAAAAAAAACGTATTAGTGGAGCCTCAAACAAATGTGGGACCCGCTCTAAGCGTAAAAAAAAGTTATTAGTGGGCCCCAAAAAAATGTAGGGCCCCTCTGAGTGCGAAAAAATTTATTAATGGGTCCTAAAAAAATTATTTTTTTAATTTTTTTTAGAAAATTTGAAAGTGTGGAGCCCCTCTGAGCATGGGGCCTCGGTCTGGACTAAAAAAAACTGACGTCTAAGCAAGTACAGTACTTGGTCTTTATCCTTTCGCGGCCTCAACAAAACCTCATCCAACCGACGCCACCATTTGGATGAGTTCTAAATAATGCAAGTTCTTTTGGTGTAATGCTTCTAGGCCATTGCTGGCGTTCTTTAATATTGTCACCAAGCGATGCTAAAATTCAGAATGCAAATTAGATCCAGCCATGCTGTTTTAAAGTAGGAAATTTCGTAAGTTCATTTCTACAATGCACCCGACAGCATTGCTGATGTAGCCCACCAGCCAAATGGGTCTTAGGACTTATGCTAATGATTTTTCTTTCTTCTTCTTCTTCTTTTTAAAGATTTAAAAGCACTTTTTATTCAGCTTCTTACAACCACGCTAAAAGAGCACTTCCTATTGGTAATAACGCCGTTTGGGTAAACAACGTGCATCAATCAATGACAGGGAAGTCTCAAATGTGCACTATCGAACCTACAACGCATTCTAAGATTCTGGTTTAAAAAATACCAAACCGTGCATTTTCTATATTACTCTGCAATTAAGCACAGCTAGAACTAATAAAATAATAACGTCATTTTAGATTATTTCTATTTTTATTAAAAAAATAAAAAATAAAAAATAAACAAAAGACCTACCCACGTTAAGTGCCAATTAGTGTCCTGAATGCAAGTTCCAAACACTTGTAACAATAAAACATTGACTTAACGGTTTCCCTTTAAACTAACATGGTCTTCTAATGGAAAAAATAGAGCAAACAGCAAACTCCATACTGATCCTGGGAAGGTTGAATTCAAATTCAGCCCTCTAGTCGTGATTTGATTTTTCACTGCAGTCTTAATTCTGAATATTAATCACGTCGGTTCGAAACAACCTTCAACTCCAATTTCACCTGTTATACAATAACTCCTTAAAAAATGATTTACGAGCCGTCAATCAATCAAGTACTCGAAAATAATCAGATACAAACAATGTTAAAGCTTGATAAAGTATCTTATTATTGACTAGGTCAAGTTTTTTTTTTCCTCTTCCTTCTATGCTATCACTTCACCTATTTACTCACGTTTTTAAGGATTTATTGTTATTGAAGATATTCAATGTCGCATTCCTGACGCTTCGACATGTGGGCGGCCAACAATGGCCGTAATTGAAGCAAAGGGCAAATGCGTGACTTGTGACTACAGAATGTGTATTGTTATTAAAGCAAAGTTGCTATGTTTGGGACCTTTCATAATACCAGCCGTTGACACTTTCCATCAATTGCTCCCCTGCGTGGGCGGATAGGGCGTCCTTAATGTCACGTGCAATACTGAAAGACGCCTCGGCAGCGTTCCTCATTTCATCCGTAAAGAACTCGACCCCTACTGTTTTGTTTGTTCTTGAACTCTTGCAGTTATGAGATTCTTAAAGGGATCAGGCAGAGCTTATACGATTGCAGTTTCCATTTCCTTGTGGATAAGTAACAGCACTGTTATTCAACACGCGTTTTATATGCAGAATATTTTTTTTTTTTATTCTACATATTGCAGATATTGGATATTTTCAAAACTTTCTAGCTTTCTCGAACTTTAGAACCAAAATAAATAACATTCATCCAAAAAATTAAAGAGTCACTGCAAAACTAGCTTTTTAATTTTAATTTAATTTTATGTATTATTATTATTATTTTGATGTATAAAATGACGTAAACTCGTGATAATTTAATTATTATTTTTTTTAAATTATTAAATTAAATTTTTTTTTTTAATGTAACTGGATGTTGAGAGGATTAAAACTGAGGCCCCCTGTGTTTACTCGAGTTCACGTAGAGGTCGCACAGCGCATAATTTGTTGGATTCAACAAATCGGAAAACAATTGAAGTCAAAATAACTATATTCAGAGGATTGCAATTTAAGATTATCCGCCTAAAGATGAGTGCACCGAGCAGTAGTATAAAAAGCAAGCGAATGCACAAAAAAAATCATTCAACGTTCAGTCATAAAAAAAACATGTTTCGATTTCTTTGTTTTATGCAAATGTGGAATCTACACATAAGGTCACAATAAAAATAAAATAATCCCACTCTGTCATAGTTCTTTTGCTGTTGCCATGGAATCCCACTGTCATAGCTCTCTCGCTGTTGCTATGCTTTTAGCATCTTTTGAGTACAATAATTTCTTTTTGGCTTACTGTTTGCAGTGGTGGATCATCGCACAAGCGCAGAAGATGCATGCTTGGGGCTTGAAACATAAGCAACACGGGGTAAGGAATGGGGAATGTGGTCAAAAACAATTTTTGTTAATTGATAAAAAATATAAAATAATAATTACGATAATAATCAAATTTAATTGTTCCATGATATTTTCATAATGGATAACAGTTTCGCACTATGAACGAAACTGCACATATGTAAATAGTGCCATTACCTGTTATTACATCTAAAAATTATGCATTTGTTGCGTTCACGTGCACAGACAGGAACTTTAGAGTTTGATTTCGGTATTACGATACCATAGACTGCAGTAAATGCAAAACACATTAACTGCATTCATCATAAAAGCAACGAAAGTGAGTAAAGTCACTTTAGTCATCAATATTGAATGCAGATAAGTTTTCTACTTAACTCTCACATTTACATGACTGCCGTTCGCTTTAGTCCTTATTGAGCTTTACTCATGGCTCGTCTTATAGAATTTTAAATAGTTAATGAGTAACAAGTAGAGAAAACTCCAACTGGAATTAAAACTATAGTGCATTTCTGTGTTACATCATATAAGTATAGTCTGAGTGCATTTCATAAAGGAAACAAACTGGTGGGTGCAAGACCGCCATTAAACAGATTGCAGATAAAATTTTTCAAATTTTTCAGCCATTACTTGCTATAAATAAATAACAATTACCAATTTAAAAAAAAAAAATTCATCCCGCCTTTTTTATTTTATCCCTTTTATCATTTTTTACCCTCCACTTATTAAAAATAAAAACACAAACAAGACGGAACAGCTTGAGGCCATCTATTTATCACCCCATTACAACAACACATCACCAATTAGACCTTCAGAGCAAACAAGGTGTCAGATAAAAACATGGAGGTCTGGAGGACATTTCTCGTGCTTCCCCATTTTTTGACCAGTCTCCTGGGCTTTCCCTAGGTTACTATGTTTCGACCAACCTCCAAGACAATCCAGTTTCTTCTCTTTTAGAAAAAAAAAAAATTGTCTGCTTCTTTTTCTTGGCTGTCTGACAGCGGAAAAGCTTCTATTTTTACCACCTTCGAATATTAACGCCGTACTTGCGTCATCAACTTGCGAAGATTAAAAAAGGAAGAAAGAAAAAAAGAAAAAAAAAACGGTCAGACAATTTTTATCTCGTCTGCCTTGCGCTTGTCACTGCTGCATAATAAAATGCAACTGTTTAAAACGTGCTTAAAATGAGAAAATAGTGAGGCCAATGAGCACAAATTACAAGCTTCTCTAGGGGCCTGCATTTCTATGACCTAAATAGCTCATGTACGGATGTCTGGTGGCGACATCAAAGAGCAATATTGTTGTCACGTTGTAATGAAAACACGGTTGTTTTTAGCAGTTTGTAAATATTGTTGTTGTTCGTGCGTCCTCTTATTTTGGCAATCCGAATGCTCTTTAATAAAAGCGGACCTTTAAAAAAAGAATTTCGGGTGGGCCTCCACAGATACCCGTAGTTATTTATGAATGAAAAGGTTGTTGCCTCACCGACTTTTGCTCGTTGATGTAGTAATGTCGAATATTTCTGCATGTTTTATGATTCTTAGATCACACGAGGTGATTGCATCTAAGCAGTTTAAAAATTCCACTAATTATGGAAATCAGGAGCTAATTTGCAATTTTTAATTTTATTTTATAGTTTAATTGTAATGTGGTTATTCAAGTGGAAATGAAAAGCTTTTTCTGGAAGAATTCGCTTTAAAGTTGCTAGTTATTTCGCTTGAATTCACTAAAGAGAGCAAAGTCGAGTCCAGTTTGCACAAACCGGTCGAATGGAAATCCAATCTCAAACTGATATAAACAATTTATAAGTAAAATGGCGATTTTTTTCATGAAAATTGACATTCATCAATCGTAATTGGTAAACTGATCCACCAAAATAGGGAGAGGGGGTGACTACAAATTCCCAAAGTGCCTAAATCATAATATGCCACTGAATAAGTCAATTCAGCAGTTGAAATTCGACTCCGTTGCAACCCGAACTCCAAAACCACAAAAAATGCACATTTGAACCCAAATAACCGATTCTCCTCAATTGATTCCAATCATTCAAAGTTTTTGCATGTGCAATCCGTATACGCAATAAATAAAGTGCATAAAACGGGTCCGCGGACATTCTACCAAACCACAAGAGACAACCAAGCTGCTTTAAAACACCCCCTTTAAAACTACTTCACTTCTTTGCACACGAAAATGGAATTTTAAGATCATGGTTGCCTTTAAATTTCCTGTCCAGTTAAATTATATTATTTTGTAGGCAAACTCCGAATTTCTCCACGATATTAACCTTAATTCTTTCTCAACAATTTTTTCTGGCTTCGATCCAATATTTTCCATTTTTTATATTCCAATAGCTCGCTGTAGGAATAAAATGAATCTTTCTAATGCGTCCCCATCGTTGATTTCTTTAGCGCCTTATTAGTTGAACATAACTAGATTTCTTAACGAGCTCGAGAAAAAGGAAATCGAGTTGAAATGAAAAATAAGAAAAGAAAGAAAGGTGCACGTACACAGGGATTGAGGTATAGAGAAGATCTGCAATTCATCTGCTTTTTCAAATTCATCCTCCACATTCTCACGCTCGTCTCATAGAGATTAACCTTCGTGTCAGATATGTTGAAATGTTGAGCAAAATAAAAATAATAATTCTATTAATGTTATTTATTTATTTTAGTTTTCCTAAATAAATTCGCTATAATAAAATTTGAAATTAGACATTTTGAATACACATAATAAATAATTTGTTTTATGTCTTTCCAACGTCCAAAAACTTCACAGTCTTAAATTAATGTCAAAATGTTTGAAAGCTGATCAAATACATTCCTACAACCATAAAGATGATGACAGGGAATGTTTGGGGCTTCTGCCAAAACTAGCTTTAACTCAATTTTTAATTTCTCAGAGGAAAAGTTAAAATGAGTTACGAAGATGCTGATGGTGAAACGTTGCACGCCGTAATTAACGGGAATCTTTTTATTTTGATGCCCGAACTAAGACTCAACATACATTCAAATCAAATCACTAAGCGCATTCAAAGTTTCTGTTTATATGGTTTTTAGTGTTTCTATATAAACAAAAGACAAAACATGCCAAAATACAAATGTGTATGAGATTATTTTGCTTGTGTGTCTGTTTAGCGTTTAGTTTTTAGGTTTTACAAGTAAATGACAATTAAAATTCTCTCATTTTCACACAATAAACTTCGTTCAACACCATTTTTATAATAAACAGTTCTTAATGAATAGTAACAAGCGTCTCATCTCTCTAACAATCAAAGCCTCTGAATATTTGTTGCAATAACAGCAGTATGCTTCACCTGTAAACACTCTATCCCGATCTAACTTATGTAGCGGCCATTTGGAATTGCGTAACATCATTTACAACAAATAAATGATGTTACTTATGGCTTGTCTAATTACCAGTACCAAATTCAGTACTTTAAAAGAAAACCAGTAGGTGGCAAACCCAACTTTGATTGTTAAAATCAAAACCAGGTTCTATAAAACACTTGAAAAACCACTAGTTGTCAGGGGTGGATTTAGGTTTAAGTGCAAAAGGTGCGTTATACCCTGTTTGCACCAGAAAGTTTGGGCTAGCCTTAACTGTGAATCTAGTTCTAGTTCCTAGTGCAAACACATCTCAGCTAAAATTAACTAGTTTAAAAATTTTTAAACCAGATAATTCTAATCCAGTTGTACAAACTAGATAACTGGCAAAACTAGCTTAGAACACTTCCCATAATTCCATGCGCATGTTCAGTTGATTGTCTATTGGTTACAAACTAGTTTGGAATTTATGTTTTTTTTTATCTTTGGTGCGAACGCATTAGCCTAATCATTTTGTAGGCAAAATCATCCAGAACTAGATATAAATGTTAGGCTAACCCAAACTTTCTGGTGCAAACAATGTGTTAAAGCCTCCGATTTTAGGGGCCTCAAAAAATCCTAACGAGCAAATCCTAAAACTTCAGTCTTATATGAGATCTTGCAGCCACAAGGGTCCCAAATTCCAAAAAAAAAAAAAATCTCAAAATATAATATTCAAAAAATAAATCCCAAAATAACATATTCAAAAAAAATTGTTTCGAATTATCGCCCCAAAAAAGATACAATATGGACCCCAGGCCGTAACTCCACCTTTGGGCCCGAAGTCACATTGCCAGTTGTGGAATCTGTTTTACCAAACGGCCTTTACACAGATATTGGATCCGCTGGCGACCCACAACAACATTACTAATAACATGCTAAAACATGTTTTTAAAACATAAACGTTGAATGCAGTTACCGCCACTGTCACGTCATAGAGGAAATTAATTCAGTTTTTCTACGCGTTTGCAATTGGTCGCTTATGAATCAAAACTTAATAGTTATAGCATTCCACAACTTTCCATAGTAAGACGAAACTTACTGCAGATATTATTGCCCAATGTAAAAGCTTTCTCTTTACATTAAGCCACATTTCCAACTGACATCAATTTATTCGTTTCTTCATCTCACATTCTTTCCTCTTCCCCCATCTATTTTTTTCCTTTTTTATTAAAATCGATCAACACACTACAGCCGCAGGAATTTAAAGATTTTTGCATGTAATAGTATAAGCCAGTCACAAGGAAAATAACAGTTGAAAACATATCGGTTGAAAGAAAAGTTGAAAAGCATGAAGATTCGTATCAAAAAATACAACATGGCGGTGCCCCCCCCTTCCCCTCCCCCCTCTACCCCTCCTTCCCGTCACTCGACACTGCCTTGAGCAATATTTGCCTTTGCCAACGAAAATGGAAGAGAAAACAAAAAAAAAAAGTCCTTCGTGTTCATCTTTGTAAAATGAAAGTGAGAGGATTATTAGAAGATTCCCTATTGAGTTGGAAGCAAAAGTTCTCTTCCGCTCTGGTTGCCCACCGGCAACAATTTAAGCTTAAATATTTGATTTTCCTTCAATAAAGTTTCAAAAGCATAACACGAGTGTTCCGCAGCCCAATGTATCACAATTCAATAAAAGTAAAAAAAAGTTGAAAAATAGCATAGAAGTCGACATTTCGAATTATTCGAGATAACAAAATTGTTGATCCCAGTTATCCAAATTTTCTCGTACTTTCGAAAATTTTCACCAAATTTTCACTAAATTTTCTCAAACGCCACAATTTGCACCTAATTTTCTCTAATGTGCACTTAATTTTCAATAATCTTTCAAAAGTTTCTCTAATCTCTCAAAACTTTCTCTAATCTCTCAAAACTTTCTCTAATCTCTCAAAATTTTCTCTAATCTCTCAAAACTTTCTCTAATCTCTCAAAACTTTCTCTAGTTTTCACCAAACATTCTCAAATTTACCTCAAAATTTGAATTAATTGAATAATCCTAATTAGCATACATTTAGCTATTTACATTTATGGATAATAACCCATAAACTTGTTAGTGGTTACACATTTAATACTAGTATAGATTTATGCAGCACATACACGTTAATTCAGAAACCTCTGTAAAGCCATTCAAAGCCAAAAGATTTTTATCCCCATTCGTTTAACATGGGAGATATGGTTTCAGGCCGCATCATTAGGCATCAGATGATTAAATATTGATCTAGTAATAAATATTCGCATGAAAATTTCAGAATTTAAATTAGTCCACAATTACCTATCCCAAAATTAACATGATTATTTGGAAATAGATCAATGAGAATCGTTTGTACGAGATAATCAAGTTATTTTTTCAAACACCCCAAATATTTTACGTGTGTGACGTGACTAAAGATCAACCAAACAACCTTATTTAGTTGAACAGAGCCCAAAACTACACGAATCTCTATCCAGCAATAAATTATATTAAGAAAACTTCACTAAAAGTGTATCAAGTTCCATCATTAAGCAATAAAAATTGCAGTAAACTTTAATCAACTTTTTCAGACAACTCGAAATGCGACTGACAACTGTTGCTGAGTAAATCTATCAGCTCCCACCGCTGTCTAAGCACAGACCAATGCACAATATATTGATCCAAATGGTCTTCAGAGACCGATTTTTTTTATTTCTTTCAAACCACCTCACCCGAAAAATTGAATCATTCAATAACAAACATAATTAAGCAACTTTGTATCTATAACACAATAGTACAGTACTGTACTAGCACTATGCAGTCTGCATCTGATAAGCCTCAGCACATGCAGAAACAAACCCCAGCTCCAATTAATAATCACAAACAAAACACGCAATTTGATTAGATTTTCATAGAATTGAAATAAAGAAAAAAAAAAAAAAAAAAAATAGAAAAAATAGAAAAAACTTACATAACCCGTGAAGTAATTCTATCCGATCCGGTGCACATCAAAATCTAAGATCTCATCAAATTTCCTTTTGTTTCCTCCCAATTAAAATTATACTAATAAAAAATAATGAATAAATCAATTTCCTCTTCGTTTTAATCATTTGATACAGCAAACCAAGCAGGAAAATGTCAGAAAGTTGAATTTCTTCAATATTTTTTCTGTTTTTTATTTTCCTTTTTATCAGTTAACGAGACTTTGTTGTTTCTGTTTCCACTCAAATTAAAAACTTGCGCCCGCACACTGCGACCTTTGCCCAACACCTCAAAACCAAGAACAAACAAACAAACATTATTGTTTAATATGTGCAAAGATAAGTGATGACGTAATAGGAACCTTTGGGATCCCTTGTGGCGCGGATGCCGGCCTGTACTGGCCTCTTTATGATGACATTAAATGTCACTCCCCATTACTACTCCCCGGACGCCGCCATATGCGTCATCAGCGTTCGACCATGAGTTGACCCTCCGAACGAACACTAAGGGTCGTCAAAAGTCGTTATAGCGGAGATGAGGCACGGAAATGAATCCCCCCGCTAATAAGAATGTGTATTAAAGAGATAGGGAGATTGCGCTTCTTTATAACGAGGTCGGCCCGCAATGAGATAGAACTTGCATCAGCGTTCCTTATACTCATAAAAATGCGTTTCAACAACCTCATTAAAACAAGTTTGTAGCTTCAAAGTCTCCTATATACTAATCAATGCGTGCAGTAGGTGACGTGAGTCGTTTCGCCAAAACCAAATCTCGAATATCGCGATTTTGAAAATATCTACTTTCACGCTTAAAATGGCTCAGTTTTAGCCTAAAAATTAAATTATTGTCCAAAAAAAAATGTACTTTTCGTCACACGGAGGCCCCATAATTAATTAATTCCCAAACTTCGATGTAAATAAGCAGGAATAAAATCCATCACGTTTACATGAGCTGTTTCTGTCTCCATTGGCCACCAAACTACTCAATTTAAGAGTTTCCCCCATCAATTTTCAGCGCCCACGTTCATTTTCTAATTAAAGGGCCAATGGATTTTACGACATGTAAAATTTTGTGGAAATTTTGCAGAAACATTCTCACAAACACGATTTCTTGCACAGCGCCCCCACTTGGGGATACACCAAATGTGCGAGGGAAACGGAATGAGTTTTCTTAATTTTCCGTGTTGAAATCCCAACTCTATATACTGTTATACTTCTTGCCTGCACCCATTCCTCGCCTCCTCCCACAAAATTACATCCATGTTGATTGCAGTCGCACACAATTGATTTGGAATATCAGAAATACGGATAGGAAGTCGTAAAAAAAACATATTGAAGAACTCCTCACAAGGATATTTCCGCGTATTTTATTGTTATTATTCTTCTGGTCTGTTATATAAAATATTATGATGATCATTTTGTAACTATCCGTTCGTCGTTGTCTGCACTTATACAGCAGAAGCATGCGAATCGTTTTATTACTCGCTATATTACAACATGGGATCATTTGACACTATACAGCAAAAATGATCATCAAAAACTTTCTTCATCAATATTTCACATTGAAAAAAAAAGCTGTTGTAATAAAGGATTAAAAAAAAAAATTATTTTTTTTTACACCCAAAAAACAATTTTTTATTTATTTTAGTTTTGGTTTTAAATGAAAATAAAAAAATTCCATAAAGGGTTAAAAGGCTTGAATCATAAATCTGAATTAACCTGCTTGTTAAGTATTTTTTTATTAAAAATTTTTCTTCATTAGCCCATACTTTATATACAAATTGCTCCTCTATATTTAGATAACGTAAGTCGGGGTCAAGATTTTCATCTAATTTTAATTATATACGGCCACTAGTTAAAATGTATTTATTTACATTCAAAGCAATTGATTCGGGAATCAGATACGTTGCAAATTTGTGACGTAAGCGGATATCAGCAATGCATTTTATTAAAACGGGGTGTTTAATCAACTGCCGGAAATGAGTTTGCAAATGATGTTCCAAACTCGCCGCTGCAAAATGACATTTTTTCTTTCTTTTCCTTTTCCAACCTCAAACCCAACTGGAAAATTACGCCCAAAAACTCAAAAATAAAAATATTCCATCTATTTTATAAACATTTCCAGTGTTAAGCCTATTTTATTCAATTTATTCATCAATTTTTTTTTAAATTTTTAAAAAAATTTTAACCCAAAAAATAAATAAATGATTAAATTTTAATAACATATTTAAAGAAAAGAAGAAAAAAAATACAAAAACTATTTCATTTTGTTGAGAATTTGACTTTTGCACACCTTACTTAGAAACGCTAGTCAGGTAGCAGGTGTCAGCTTGAATGGGAAGAAAGAGAAACGAGTCTGGCAAAACCAACGCGTTCATTTGTTCATTTCAACGCTTGTTGTTATTCGTTTTCATACATATCATTCCCTTTTGCAACTTTCCCACCTGATCCCACTTTCGTAACGAGTTCAAAAACATACTCAATTAAAATAAAACCCTTCACCTCGTTACAACGAAAGAAAAAAAGAAAAAATTTTCAACATTTCACATTTCCATCCATCCATCCGCGCAGGAATGTGTAGGTGGCACAAACAGCCAGACCTTATCATGTGGGAGCCGGTGAGAAGATGATAGCGAGCCTCGTATCATACCGGAGTATAATTAGAGCGTAGGTGGGCAACATTCATGAATGAAAAGTTCAAACCGAGTAAAAGTATATAACGTCATTTTGTTACACAAGCGCGCCACAAAGTTCACGTTCACGCATGATTTTCGCTGCCCAATTAAGCCTATTTATAGTCTCCAGTTTGTTTTCCAGATATAAATAGATACAGAAAATTAATGCGACACTATCAAAAATAAAAAAAAAAAATAAAAAAAAAAAAAAAAAAAAAAAAAAAAAAAAAACCGGAAATAAAAATAATTCGTTTTTTTTTCGCGTGTGTGTAATGAAATCCTTGACACATGTAAACAAAAAATTTCCCAACTCCTTAAAACCACAAAATAACACGAGATGAACATTAAATTCATTTTTTATTTTTAAATTTAAAAAAAAAAATAGAAATAAAAAAAAATAAAAAATAAAAATAAAACTCGGTTAAATTCTTCACCCGAGTTTGTTTTTTATTCCTTTGTGTGCAATTGTCACCTGTGTGATGTTACTGCAGCGAGGTCTCTGATAAACAATCAGAAATCCGATCAACGTTTCTTGATAAATTTAAGAAAAAAAACCCAAAAAAAAAAACCATCCAACTTAAAAAAAAAAAATATTTTTACAAAAATAAAATAAAATTTAAATTCAAACCACCGAATAATTTGAATTTATTTCTACTCTCGTTTTTTTCCGCACTTAAAAATTACTTGGCACAAGTTAACGTTACTGTAACGAGGTGGAAATTCTTACCTGCCGGTCGCTTCACTTTCCGCAGGTAACCGTTGTTCTCTTCCTTAAGCGGCGGGGGTTGTCGGTTGCGTCTCGAGGCCCCCATCTGTACCAGCGTGCAGATGCACAGCAGCATGAGGAACAGGCGTCCGCTCACCCTGGCCTGTTCCTCCATTTCTGTATTTTAAAGGGTTTCGAGCTAAGAATGCGACACGAGCGTCTGCTATGCAGGCGAGTGTCTCTGTATGTGTGTCTGTCAGCTCGGTCGAGCTAATTAAAGGTCGGGGCAGGATGGGTGGAGCGATTGCTGGTGCCATACTCAGCCACGGACGCATTCGTATCGACCTATCAGCGAATTTCTTGTAACGAGGGTTTGTGACTCTTGTTGGGATTGGTTGCTACACGACCTTGATGCTGCGGCCCTCTACGGCGGGAAATGAAATTGTACTAACTCAAAATCAAAGTGAAGAAGGAAGAAAACACATGGATCTGGAAACGGGAAAAACTCAAAAAAATCAATAAAAAAGTTTTTTTTTTTTTTTTTTTTTTTTAAAAAGAATTTTTTATGAGAAAAAAAAAATTATATTTTCAGAAAACTAAAAAAGATGAAGAGATAAGAAATAAAAAAAAAAATAAATATAAAGCTTTTGCAAATTGGAATTTCGACTTTTCCAAGAGAAGCAATATGTAACAATGCATTTCCATGGGTGCCAGTCAAGTTCTAAATTGATTTTATTAGAAATCAAGTAGAAATCTCATTGAAAATCCATTGTAAATTATTTGAACCCATTAGATTTCATGTAAATTCAATAAAAAAAAATCTTGTATATCCAATAAAAAACTTGTAAATCCAATAAAAATCATGTAAATCCAATAAAAATTATGTAAATCCAATAAAAATCATGTGAATCCAATAAAAATCGTGTAAATCCAATAAAAAAAATCATCTAAATCCAATAAAAAAAATCATCTAAATTCAATAAAAACTCATAAATCCCATACAAAACATGTAAATCTAATAATAATCGTATAAATCTTAATCAAAAATCGTATAAATCCAATAAAAACTCATAAATCCCATACAAACCACGTAAATCTAATGCAAATCTTGTAAATCTTATAAAAATCACGTAAATCCAAAAACAATATTGGAAGTAACTTCAACTGATTTTTTTCCTAATAACATCCTCTTCAACCACCAACGCACACAATTCAGTTCTTCCTTCCCGCCTCCCCAACATCTTTGTTTACTTGGCAGAAAATTTCGAAATTTCTCCATTCGAAGGAAATTCCCTCGACCATGTACATACACCCAACTTTCACAAACTTCCGCACATGTTCGCTCGGAGTGCAACATTCTTGAGAGCATCGATTTTCTGTATTCCTCATTTGATGGAATTACTAGTAGAATAGACCTAGATTTTGAAATCTCCGGCAGCACAACCGGAAGTTTCATTCACATTTAAATTTACTCCCATTTGAACATCCATTACTCGCGCAATTTTTTTTTAAATTATTTTTTTTTTTTGTTGTTGTTGCACAACTCAAAATCTTCTGTCATGTAAACTTCAATTTTCCAATTCGCACATAAAGAAATCATCGCAAACGCAATAAAACAAAATAAAACAAGTTTCAAGAATTATCTACAATACATTATTTACCTCCCACAATTTCCTGGTCGTGACAGTAAAAGAAAAAATAATCCTGCAAGTCCCCCTTGGGTTAGGCTTCCGGGCGTAGACTCGATGCAATGCGGACGAGTCCAACGTCGAATGTCTCCAACACGTGAATTACGTATAAAAAGGGAATGCAGCATCCCTAAAGTGTAACCTATGATGAAAAACAAAAAGCCAATCAGTTAATGCAACTCCAAAACATAAAATTCCAAAATAAAAATATAAAAATAAAACCATCGATAACAAATGTGAGGCCCCCTATGAGTAAAATCCACAAATCCACAAATAATTGTATAATATCAACAAATAAATTATATTATTTACGAACATCATTTATTTGTTATTCATAAAATTGATATTTTGCTTCATAACTTCGCAAAATTTAGAATTATCCAGGAGATTCTATTCATTTTCGCAGGCTAGGGGCCCTACACAGCTTGTGAAGGGCCCCCAAACTCCATATCAAAAATTATTCCTCAAAAAAAAATTCCAAAAAAAATATTTTTTAAATATTTTTTTTCAATTACGGCCCCCAAAAAGGGCTACAAGATGGGCCCCACTCGGCTGTGAGGAGCATCTTTTCTAAAGAAAAAGTCCAAAATTTTTTTTTTTTTGAATATTTGTTTCAATTAGAAAGAGCTGCAAGATGGGCCCCTGCAGAAAAGGGGCCCCAATAGACCAGAAATCCTCCTCTGTAATTATTAATTTCCATTTTTTTGTTTCTAACTCGATAACCCCTTGACTTTGGTGGCCATTTTGACCAAGTGGCCCTGCTCGTCCAGTGCAAGGAAATTTCTACTTTAAGTAGGAATTAAAACAGAAGTTGAGGAAAAATCAACAACCTAATTAAGCGCCACAACAGGACGGTTTAAGAAGCTTAACAAGGTCAATTGTGCGCGCCATTTCTCAGTTTCGATTTTGAACTTCAGTTTGAATTCATACGTATATCGTTAATGTTAATTTCCCATGCGAAATTAAGGAATTATGATAGAATTGCGACACCTGGAAGCGTTTTAACGCTATTCAGTGTCATAAAAATAATAAAATCCCCTACGACGCTTTTGTTTATGACAGGAATAAGTGCCCCGTTAAAATCTCACCAAATTGCTTTTTGCCGATTAAAATGTGAAAGGGGTTAAACTTCTTCATTTCCTTTTCATTTTTTTCTTTGCGAATTTCATTGCGTATTATAAGTTTTGCTTTTCTTGTAATTTTGCTTCGTTTTTTTGTTAAACCTTACCGGATGTGAATTTGTTCTTTCTCATTTCATTTACATAATCGATCTAATCCCACATGAAACAAATAAGTAATCAATAAAGAGCTTCGTCACTCTCGATAAACAATTTGTTCAAAGAGAATCCATGGAGATAATTTGAAAATATGCGAGAAAAAGAAAACACGACGAAGCATGTCGCGACCGCCATTGGAGCGCTGCCCTCTAGTGGCAAATTGATGTAAAATTTTTCAAGTTGGCTGTTAATAAAACGTGATTGGCTTCGATGGGTTCCGATTCATCTTGCTATGACAAATATTGATGTTTTCGTCGAAATTGAAAGTCTTTATTCTGAAAAAGAAATTAATTTAAAAAGTCAATCATCCTCATATTTTTTTAAGGAAATAATAAATGCCAAATCAGGCAGTTACCGCGTATTTAAACCGTAATAAATAATTTTTTTTTTTAAATAAAGAAAAACAGACAGTGAGACATGTTGAATTTATTGTCAAATTTTTTTTTAATGAAATGTACGTTATTACGAGAGATGATATTTTCATTAAGTGCTGTCGAGATTTTCATAAAGAAGCGCTTGTTCATTTGATGCACTTTATTGAAGAGGGAAATGTAGCGCGTGTCAAGAACAAATCATTCCCAAGCCTAATTGGGCTTAATCTCCGCATGCTGTGCTTAATTTGCTATGCAAATTAGACCTACTGTCTTCTACCAACTGATAGCAAACAAGAATACTGAATTACAACATCCTAAAAATACATGTTTTTAAAAAATTCTGCTGAAACACAAATAAAATTAAACCAAAATTTAAAATTCCGTTTTTCTTTTAAATTTTATCTTTTCCAAAAACCTGACATTTACCAGGTCACGAAACGAAAACATTGCTTAAACTACAGCAAATATTATCTTTTTTGAATCAATAACTGAACTTTGTGAAAATTAAAACTGAAAGATAAATGTGACGTAAAAAGATTTTAAATTTTAAATTAAATATGCGATGGGAAATTGCTCGTGCAATTTTAAAGCGTGCAATTTATGACTATTTTAAAATAAATCAAATTTGATACATGTGGTCTTCTACGCAGTATTTATACACACGTCTAACAAATTTCCTCTTTCGATGTTTCACCTTTTACATTTTGCATATAAAACGAACAAAAATCTCATAATGTATGCATCTATCTACACAGCACCGTTAAAAAGCAAATTTACAATTCAAGAACTTTTCGAACTGTACATTAACCTTTAAATGCATTACCGGTATTCAAATTGATCAAGTAATGTTCAATTCTTTTGTGCTAAGGTGAAATGGCAGTGACAGTTCTCAAGTAAACATAAAGCTGCCTTTCCACAACTGATGAATGTATTATTTGACCACAAGTATAAACAAATGAGCTAAAAGCAAAAATCAAACTTGTTTTTGAGTTAAGCATTTTTTTCTTCTTTCTGAATACCTTATTTGCATATTTATTTTATTTGCAGCAAAGCTTAAAGATAATCAATACACCGTACTTTAATGCACATCAAATCTCTAAACAAAATGTAAATAAACACATGTGAAGATATTTCAGTGACAATCAATATTCTAATCATACAGTATCTTTTGTTTTCCACACTAAAACAAATATCTGCAATTTATTTTTCCAAGAAGATTGGCTCAATTTGCCGGAACGACATTTCTTCTTCGTATGTTTTTGTCATACGTTGCTGATGGAGAATCTGGAGATAGGGACGCCCGCTAAACGGCGCCATTGGCACGGTGGTTGGCGGTTGTTGACCCCGCTTCCCATTTCGATGTCTTCCGTCTTATTCAGCGCTACCACAACACGCGTTTTATTCGTTTTTCAACTGCTCGCTACACGCACTAACACAACAAATTCAACCGTTTAATAAACATGAGTTAAATTTATGCTTATTAAACTAAAACAACAATTCGAACCCCAATTTAAAACTTTAAAACTTCGATCATTCGTTCGATACATCAAAAACGTCAAGTTTCTTTGTATATTCTCAATTGAAAAAGCACCGCAACAAGTTATTGACGAGGAAAAGGTGGTTTGATCTAATCCATCATGACAATGAATGATTTATAGGACACACACGGTATTCGTGACACAAAGTATTCTCTCTAATAACATTTGTTTGAAGAATAAGATTTCTATCGATTGGAAGTTGTCTGCAAGTGAAGCATCTCATCCCACGCAACAATGAGTAGCTGTGGTTGCTAAGATACACCCTAGTGGTGAGAAAATGGATTTGTGAGGCGCGCATCAAGGGGAAAATGATGTGACCCTGATCCGAAATGATTGGTTGATGGATGAGGAAGCTGAATCATGGTGAAGACAACATGAGCTGAATAACAAACATCACTTTTCATTTATAATCATAGTTTGCAAAACGGGGAAAGTTGCCGGTCTTCTTTAACCCTTTAAGCCCAGGTGTAGTTGCTGAACACCTGTGTCTTTTACATACGCCGCCTGAAAGCTTCACTGTTTCCACCCCTCTTTTAAAAGACAAACAATAATGGAGTCAATCACTTACACCTTGTAATTAAGGTGATTAGTTTGTCCCAGGTGTTGCTTTGATTTTCACCTTTAAACAGTTACCTAAAAACAGGTGTCGTGCCACAGCTGTACTCAATACATGTTACTTACATTTTAAAACCAAGAAAATTCCTTTTATTATTATTATTATTATTATTATTATTATTTTTATTTTATTTTAAGATATATGGATAATTGAGCAATAAAATACAAGTTTATGTAATGCGAAAATTCAAACGAAGTAGGTATGTTTTTAATATGAGTTTGCGCGAGCATTTTTTGAATTTACTTTTATTGTAATTATTCATGGATTTATTCATAAGCCATTTAGTTCGGCTGAAAATGTGAGGAACGGGACAAATTGTTACTTGGCGACGTCATGTAAATGGGAACCTCCGCCCTTTTATATACAGAAAATTAGAAATTAATAATGCATGTAGTAGGACTTTGTTTAGCGAAGCTAAGAAGGAGAAAAATGAACCATTTCCAATTTCAATTGTCGTTACCAAAGCTAAAGAGACTATATTTGTTTTTAATCTTAGCAAGCTATACAGACTAATCTTTGATTGTATTTTCTTTTCGTTATTCAACAGTGTGCAAAAGGGATTTTCAAATGTTGTGTTAGTAACACGTATGCTGACTGCACTATGGAATTAAATTACTTTTAATTAGCATCTGCAAGTTTTTCATTTTTCTATTGAAATTTTTTTTTTTACGAATTTCATCTTTAATTCCAATTTTGATAATTGCTCGCCTTTGAAGCCTAATTTAAAAATATTCCCTTTTAAATCTCTTTTTTAATGGAAAACGAAAGTGTGAAGTAACTTTTTAACATTTTCCTTATGTAAAAGCAACAGTAAACAACTTTAATTCTGGATTTCTTCAATTTTAAATTTCAAACTTTAAAATCGTTTTAAAAAAATATAAATAAAGGAGAAACTTTCTTCTTCGTTTCTTGCATTGACCTCATTGCTGCAACATGCTCTCCAAGCTGCATCATTCTTTCTACGGTGACAGGTGTTCGAGATGAGTGGGGGTGGGGCACAGGAGCCCACCTCAGGTGAGTGACAAGAGTCCCTAAGGAGGGTGCGGCTTGCTTTACGGCCAGCGTATCTTCTTGCACGTGCGTTTGCATCGGATGAGCGTCTTAACCTATTCCTAAATCCTCCCCTTGAACGACCATCGGCCTCTGGCGACGGAAAACTCAAACGTTTTCATACACAATAGAACCAGCCCCTCACCACCAACAACAAAGTTTATTTTTATACAAGTCTGTTGTTTTTTTAAGGTATATTTTTACAGCAAAAGCTAAAAAGTAACGACAAAAACTTTATTTATTCTTTTTTTTAATTGAAAGATTTGGAAACAGCAAATTTTATTGCAAAACTAATCAAAACATTTGAAATTTATTTTTAAAATTATGTTAAAATTCCTTGATTTAGCTGCAAACTTTGATTTTGTTGTTAGAAGATTAAATTTAATATTTTAGTAAGTTAAAAATTAATACTTTAGTGAGTTAAAAGCAAGTAAATATTTGATGAAAGTGGACCCTCTTCACAAAAGTGGCACTGAAGCCATCAAGTGAGGAATGTGGCAATCAAAGAAAAACCTCAATGAGGACCCTCCATTGACGATTTACCTGGAGGGAAATCCTAAAAGACACTAAATCCTTTTCACATTCGACACAAAAGAAGTTTACTCTAGAATGTTCCTCAGTATCTGCAGGAAATTCATCAACAAAATTCCCCGCGATTTGTCTTCAAAGATTGATGCTGGCATCTGTTGGGAAAACTTCATATTTAATATATTATCGATGTAGGTTCAAAGACTCGCGGTTTTCTCTTCTTAGTGCCGTTCATCCTCTGGTGACAACACGCAAAAGCACTAGAATTTTTAATAAACAAAAAATAATCAATTTTTTGTTTTTGTTTTATTTTTGAACGTTCGGTTGACGATTTTTTTTCAATTATTTAATTGAGATCTATTTCGTGATTGTAAAAAACTATGCGAGATTTCAGAACCATTAGCGATTTTTGGACACGAGAAATTGCGACGTCTGGTGTGAAATCTGGAATTTCCAAGATGTTTACCTTGACCAAGTATGTCATATACTCGGGGTGAGGGTCAAGGTTAATATTTTTATACTACTTTTCCCAAGAATCCAAAGATTTTGGTTAACTAAGCTAAAAACCAACAAAAACAGATAAGCTGTGAAGACAGGTCTAGTAAGCCTGCCAGCGCGCCCTGGAAACTATTGAAATCAAACCTCATGGGCCAAGCAAGGCTCCATTAAAATGACATCTTATTTGGCCTTTTCCTTTATTTTGTGTGAAGTGTCAGTTTCTATCACAGTTGTCATTCTGTTGTTCTTTTTTGGGAGTTTGGGTGTGGTTTTGGTTTGCAATTTTGTGTATACGGTATGTAATGTAGGATTTTCTTGTTTGGTAGTTAATTGTTACAAAACAATTAACTTTGAGCGTGTTGGTGTTGCGGTCGGATGGTTGGTCGTATTGGCCAGGTGCTACCGCCCTCTTTGAGCTGTTAACTTGATTAAAGACTGTAGTGCCATCTTGCTGCAGCGTTCTACTTAATCCAAATGAGTTGTTGCAACTGTTGGGTAGCACAGCGTCACAATCAGAATAACAAGCACATAAATATTTGTTACAATCATGAGTTAAAATGAAAGCAAATTCTGATTAGATTCAACTTAAATTAGATCGACTTTCCTTTCCCGAGTACACAATAATGAATCTCAATATCTCATGTCAGTTCGGATCTCCGGTTGCAATTTTCGTTCCATAGGTAAAGAAAACATGGGTAAACTTACAGGCAAACATTTTTAAGTCTCCACTCAAGATCTAATCTATTAGTACTTCTTCTTGTATATGCTTGTTGCCTAGTTTATATATGACAGCTAACTGCCCAGCTATTTTCAGATTTAAATATAGGTTTTAGTGGATGTCTTTTATAGTAGTTTGTGTTTGTTTCTGAACAGGGCCAGATTAATAAATAGGCACAGTATGCACCAGCCTATGGGCCCCATACATTTTCGGGGTCCTAAAAAATAGTAATGATTATCTCCATTTAATTGCCGAAATTTCTAAAAACAAAGCGAGTAACAGCTTTGGGATAACCAATGACCAAGCTATTTTTTTTATAGGTACAGGGTAGCCAGCATCAGTTTATCAAATAGACACTGGCCCTACGCCTTTTAGGGGCCTTGGTGCACGAACAAAGTCTAGGAATGAAGCTTTTTGTGAGTTAGTGGATCAAAAATTAGGCGATAAAATGCAAGGGACCTCTAGATTTCGACTGCCTAGGGGCCCCCCAGGGTTTAATCCGGCTATATAGTGAGATTTGAGACCAGCATTGGAATGGTTCCAGTCGACTATCGATAATTCACTTCTCAAAGTCAGTTTTTTAAGTGATTTAAGAAGAAGTTAGTTCGTTTTTCAAGATTGAACGCACCTAGTGTTTGCATACCAGTATACCACAACCTAATTTGTAGATCCCATTAATTCAACTAGGAATGTTAATGACACCCTTGAAATAAAGACAACTATTGTATAGTCACACTGCACAATATTTGTCATCAATTCATTGTGCAATTGAATTATCATTACTGAGTAACATGTGGCCAATGCATTTCCGACTTTTCATTTTTCCGATAGCACTATCTAGATTGATCTAACATTTACCGGTTTATTTACCACATCACATTTAATACGACATATTCATTTATTTTACTAGGAACAGCTTGCTGTTTCCAAATTAATTAAATATTTAAACCTGCTTGCAGAAGAAAGAGACTCGAGACCTCGACTCGAGTGAGATCAGGAGGTTAATAAGAGCCAAATGAAGGTCTGCGGGAAGTTACTCGTCAACTTCTTTACCTTTGAAACTAAAGATTTGCATTCCTGCATTTGCCGGTCTAAGATGTTTGCGCGGCAAGAAGGTGCTGAGTCTTTTCATTTTGTAAGTCGCTGAGTGCAGTAAAGCAATATATGCAAACCGAAACCGTGTACGCTTCTCGGATGAAGGAAAAAAATACAACAGTATTTCATTATTAACTTTAAACTTGGAATTACCCTGACATTTGACTTCTTACCCATGATGCTCTTGTAGCGCTATCGATTATCCCAAGCCGTGAATCACGTGACCATCTTTTTCGCGTGCACACGAAAGCGTGTTTCATTCACCATTAGAACATGCGACGAGCAGCTGTTTCACTTTCACCTGGATAACCTTGGCTCAGGTACAGCCGTCAACATGGCTTCTTACAACTCAGGAATTACTTCTACAGGTAAAAATTTCATAATGCATTACTAGAACTTTGTGTTTTTGTTTCAGTATCTAAAACTAACAGTGGCAGCGAATTAAAAAGTTTAAACGTTAGAAAGAAAACAAAAGGTAACGAATTTTAAATTGATTTAAACTTTTTGGGAAAGATTGTAATTTTTTTGTGGTAAATTATTAAATTCTTGAAGATTCTGGTCGTCATGTGGAAAGAGATAACTGTCAATATTTGAGCGCATTATATATTTTATATATTTTTATTTTATCTGGCTTCTTTCCTTTTCGTTTTAAACCCGAAATACGTTTTAAAACAAAGTTTGACTGACAGTTATCGCTTCAAATATATATGACCTTAACTTCATCCGTTTTCTTGCAGTTTTTCTCAGTCTTATTTCATTTGCAGTTAAGATTTGGTAAATTAAGTGTGGAAATGAAGCCAAAATTTTTTTTAACAAGCAAACTCTAATTGAATAAATTGATGAATAAAAAAATTACATTTTCCGCCTTTAAAAAAAAAAAAAAGTGGATATTTTTGAAAAGAAAAAAATATTTTCTGAAGTTCTTTAAATATAGCTTACATTAAAACCACTTGTGCAATCATTTTTCAGTCAAATATGTTTATGGAAAAAAACATTTCACCACTTGCATTTGTAAATTAGATCCCAATTCACTTGAAAAACAGCACAAAAAAAAATGACAATTTGTTGTCACATCTCATCTATTTGTGTATGGTTTCTATGGAAACTTGTGGACTGTATCTTGTGGTACTGACCCATTTGTATGTAGCTTGACGTCATCAATCACTCGTGTATCATACAGATCAAGATCCGTTTTGTTGAAAGAAAACTCATTTGTCTTTCTTCCAACAAGCTTTACTTCGTATTGAAAAAAAAAAAATGTAGATTTCTTTGCAAGACCAATCACTCTTTATCTCTGCGTTTTGCATCTCAAGTGATTTTTACACAAAAAAATAACCATTTCCTTGACAGATTTCGATTTTAGCAGAGAAAACGTGCTTTTTCAATAATTCAATAGATTTTCAGTAAGTGAAGTGGGATTTGGAAACAAAAATGCAAAACTTTGTCGAATTCCGTGATCGTATGTTTATCGTCAACATTTGCAATTTAACACAAGCGCAAGCAGTGAATTAAAGTTTATGTCTGTGGTATACACATTACAATGGCTGTAATTATAACCAACATTCTTCGTGTTCATTTCATTCTGCTTCAGTTGAGATCATGATGTTAGTCGGCAACTTTTTTATTTATTTAGGTTTTAATTTTATATATGGACTAAACTTTTTAATAGTCTCATTTCACGTGATAGTTTTGGTGTTCGCTGTAAAACGCTAACTACGCTTTTTTTTATTTGCTAGTTTATATATAAGTTCTTGGTAATTTAAATGGGCTCGTCAAATGTTTCTATTGCATTTGGATCACGCTGTAATGTGAAAATAGCTACATCTGGTGATCCTGTTATGTTTTATGATTGTCATCAAAGACTTATAAAAGTAGGTTATAAGTAATCTATACGCTCTAATGACGTCTCGTAGTAAAATTACTAATAAACGTGTTACACGTCGACAAATAAAGTTTTTGATCTAAAAAATATTCTTAATGACTGCCCATTTATAGTATTAGAATTGTTTTAGTTTTAGGCGTTAAAAAAAGGCAAAGTTTGTTGCGATTTAGGAATTCCTAACGGGAGTTTGAAAGCACTGACGATTGACACGAAGCACTGCTGTTAGCAACCAGGGAAAACTTACATCTGGGACTATTTTCGTCTAATCCACAAACAAAGATAACTGCAATTTTCTGTTATCTAAATTAAATGTCAAAAACAAACGCTATTTTGTACCATGCTCACGTATATTAGAGACCGTATAATTAGTGAAAACGTTTTTCAAATGTAAATCTAAATGTCGATAAACGCAAAAGATCAACAATTGCTTCTTAAATTACAGGTAGCAACCAACAGGACGTGTTTCTCATGTTTCGTTTAATTAAATAGAGTTTGTTTTTGTAGATAAAACGTAAACAAACCCAAAAAAAGTTTTGTTTTTTTTCTTCTAAATGACACGAGAAACGAAACAAGGTTAAAACGCGTTTTGATTTGTTTGTTTTCCCGAATGCACCTCCATCTTCATTAACTTACTTAAAAAAGTACATTAAATATAAATGCACTTAAGTGGCCTCAATTAAAACTTGAAATTCCTAATTTACCTCAAAAACATTAATTTATTTTGCCATTTTAAATAAAGACACGGAGCATTATAAAATTTTCGGGGCTTGTTAGTTTCAATCGAAAACACCTACTGGATACGAGTAAAGTGTAGAAATTTATTTTTGAACACACCTTGAAACGATCCTGAGATTTTTTTTTTCTTTCTATTCTTTAACGCATGCGCATAGGTTCACCTCCAGGCCGACCAGAGAACGTGACAGTAAAGCGCATTTCGCCATCGACTGTGGTTCTCACGTGGCTGGCGAACGCGGATGAAAACGCTCGTTACGAAATCTCGTACAAACCAGTGAAGGCCAGGTAAGATTGCATATCTTTGAATTGAATTTGCAAATCACAGTTTGCTATCGAATGTGTGTGATGTGCTTGGTGCGTCGAACCCGTCCCAATTGGACTGTTTTGCATTTATCTCATTTGCATCCGATCGGAATGCAGTTTTTATTTTTACTTCGCGGTTCTTTCAAGCCACGTAAACCTACGGTATTCTTTGGGGAATCACGTTAGAAAAAAATAATAAATTATTTAGAAATATAAAACTTTGCACTTTTCATAAAAATATTTAAGAGTGAATGTTGTAATTAATTAATTTGAGTAAAAACAAAGAAAAGAATCAATTTTTGCGGTATCTACTTCGGGGTTTTTGTTTTGTTTTGTTGAAGTATCGAGCAGAATGCTTTGGACTAAATCGACATGCTCATTAAAAATTTAATCAGGAGTTCCTGTATGATACGAATGATAAGTTTAATGGAGTTTAACTGAATTGAATATTATATTTTCAATGTCAAGGATACGAATTTGTAGAGGAATTATACTTGTACTGTATTATTAAATATAAAAACAATACATTTAATATTAATAGATTTTTATTGGTTGAGTTTGGGGCAATGAAAGAAAGTAAACATTTTTAAAATTTTAAAATCAAAAAGAAAAAATGTAAAATCAAACAACTAGAAAATTCAAATTCAGCCGAAATAAGACCTTTTATTCCCTGACATAAAAATCTAATTTTTTATTCTATCTCACCTTTCATATTTTTTTTTTTTTTTTTTTTTTTTTTTGAAAAAACCCTCAATAACTAGATAAAATGTTGGAGAACAAAATTGAATTTTTTATTTGATTTCATTTGATTTCCAAAAAGTTTTTGAATTTTTTTGTTGATTTGTTCAAAAATTATTAACCAAATCAAATTGTTTTGTGCGAAATTCCTAAGTGGTTTTAAAATTTTATTTTTATTTTGTCACAATCGCAAGAAAGAAAAAAAAATGAATAATGATAGAATAAATGTAATATGATTCACGTTGAACTAAACAAAGATCAATGATCCATTCCACTGGTCAACCAGAATGAAATGATGGCAGCAGACAATCCATTTGTCTCACTAAATTCTCCTCAAGATGATTATTGATGACACATGCTGTAAACTTCATTTAAAGACATTTCAGCATGTGTTTTAGACACGTGATTAATTAACTTTTAAGGACGTCATTAGCCCCAGGTGCCTCTGGGAACCAAATCCAATTATTACTTCATAAGGTAAAGCAAAGACGCAAAAGAAAAAGAAAAAAAAAAAAAAAAAACCCAATGGATGAGACAACCTATATTCTGTAATAATTTATTAGAAAAATTCTCAATTATTTATGTTATTTTTTAAATGAAACTATGAAATAATATAAAACAAAAGAAGAAAAAGAGAAAATATATTGTTTTGTTTTATTACAAATTAAAGATGGTCGTGTTATTAATAGAGAAATGACTGAATAGGGTTATTTATACTTCACATTCTGCACCATATTTGCTTTTGTTATTCTTTGTTTATGGTTTCCAACATTTACAATGAGACTTTTATAGTTTTATGTTACATCCCAGTGGGAAAATTGTAATAACTCACACGATTACATTCAAATTTATATTTCTATGGCTGAATTTCCACCATTTTCTATCGTGACATTGATTTAGTGTAGGTTGTAGAGAAATAGAACAACTCAGCCGAGTTTATATCGAAATATTTAACAAACTTTTTTAGTTAATAACAAAACAAACACACCACGCACATTTCAAACTTTAATGGCAACGATCCACTCGTTCTTTGCGCGCTTGATGCTTATTTCCGGTTTCTCCTTAAAGCACTATTCTACCCTTGCAGCCGCCGTCAAAACAAACCGTGGGTGTTTTTCCTGAGTGCAATCAGCACGGATCATAAAAAAAATCAAATGTCCAAGTATATTACATACGGTGCCCTATTTTTTTTAGCTGCGATATAATAAAATGGCTATTTCTAACATTCAGGTTTTATCCTCGCAGTCAGAAACCTGTAGTACTAATAAATAACCCAAGAAATAATACCAGATTTAATATAAAATCTTTATATGTCCATAAAGTGACGTTATTTCTTTAAACTTCGTGTTATGACATCTCAAAAACGTGAATTGAAACTAAATATCACAGCTGTGGGAATAGGTTGCATCGATTACAGGAGGGTTCTGACTTTCTCGACCTTTAGTGAAGTCCACTAATCAGCAGCTACTACTGATCAATATTTTGTTTTGTAGGCTTATTTTTCAGAGGATTGCTGAAAATAATTTTGTTGGAGAAAAGTTATTTAAAATTTGATTTTTGTGTTTGTGATACTGTATCATATCACGCTTGTTCTGATAATAAGAACAAACACACAGATTTATATCGAGGGCTTATGACCTAAGAACAGCAAAGTAATTTAGCAGAAGGCAAAAGCGCAGCTTGTAATTCATTGAGGCGTAATGGCAAAAAGAGATTACTCTCACAAGCTTCTCGAAGAGCATGAAGCTCTCTAATTAAGTACCTTAGAAATACCATACAGTCAAGTTTAGTTCAAATTCAAAATCGAAAATAAGAACACATTTAACATTTATTCTATGTTGTTATGCTAGCAACCAATAAATAATTTAATGAACAATTAGGATCATTAAATTACAATGCGATCAATAAGACTAATTTGATAATTTATATATAGATGTCAATTGAATGTATTTTTATCATTAATTTTTTTCTCCAAGAGATTTATTACTAAGAATTTCTTAACGCTTCCCATAGGAATAACATGGGAAGCAATTTTAACGTTTTTGGCACACTGTAAATTTTGAAATCAATTTTTTCGTTTCCAGTTACAGATAAATTTATATAAATGGAGAAAAAAAATTGTTTGAAATTTTGACTTTTTTCTTTTTCAGTGGAGTGAGATTTGAGATGAAAAGGAAACTATTTGTTTAGTATTGTCAAAAACATCAGATGTTGATTGCTCATTATCATTTTTATGCGATTTCATTTGCACATGACCACAGATGTAATCCGTCGAGTAAAATTAATTTCAAACGTTTGCAATTTAGTCAAAACATTTTAGAGAAATGCAGCAAAGCCCTTTACCCTAGAGCTTTGCTGCAGTTCTCCAAGTTGGCAACAACGTCCAGAGTTTTGTATAGCTATAGCAGGCGTCCTTTAGACTTTGCAACTTAAATCTTAAAATATAAATTAGCACAATATTTAATTATCTATCCAGAGACTTCACATACAATTGTTTAAAACCATACATCAAGTTACTATTCTCCATAACTTAATTTCAGTTTGTAAAGAATTTTACGAACTGATTTTTTTTTTTTAAATTACGCTTGAATAAAACTTATAGTAATATCACAAATTTTTTATTGCAATTTCTTATCAGTGGGTGGAAATTTTTTTACGGGTTCCTTTTTCCTTTCACCAACTCGCTGCTTCATTTAAATTTTAAATTTCCTGCGAGTTGCTGTAAGAGTTGATTTTTATACCTTTTAATAATTTGAAATATGAACCGCCATGTTTCAATAGTTTACTTGTATAATTGATTGGAATTGGAAGAGTACCATAGATCAAAATTTTTGTTTCAAAAAAGAGTTTTTTCATGCACAAAAACTCTATTGCCACATTTAAGACGAGTTTATGATATAAAAGTTAGGTTAGATTAGGAAAGGCTGCCATGTTTCTTTTCCCTGGCAACAGACAACGCCATATTTTATTTGCAATCTGATTAATGCAGTAGCCACAACACCTAAATTATATAAAGCATGATAATGCAACATTAAATGGGTCCTTTATTGACACTTTTTATAGTTATTCCGCTTGGATTGCACGTATAGTTCATAAAAAGTCTAATGTACAGATTGCAGATACGATATAGGTATTAGGCTTTTTGCAAACTCGCATAACAATTTAACAGTAGATAGAAATCTTTTTTTTTTAGAATACACAAGAACCATATACTACCCAACTATAGCAACATAAAACATTTGAAAAGATTTTGCTGCCTCACATTTATTGATTGAATTTTATTTTATTGCCATACTTTGCATTTCTCTCAAATGTGCTGTTAGTTTATATCTAAAATTGCTTTTTTTTATGAATCATTTTCCTAGTAAAAATCTTTTTTAAATGATAAAAACTTTTTACAAATTACAACATTTATTGAGCAATCATCAAAGCTTTTCTTTTAATGTTCTGGATTTATTCTCCAAGTCATTCTCGTTTGATTCTAACTGTGAATTGCACTATCGAAAGAAAGACCAAGCTAATCGTCAATAAAGTGAAGGTCCTGCACTAAAATAAAATCCAGTAATAAATAAAAAGCTCAGTACTGTATAGGAAATGTGATTTGAAACAGTATATCTTGATTAATTAAATGTATTTGTATTCTAAATTTAGCTACAAAATTGTAACCGAAGTGGATGCGCGTCAGAAATCATTCGTACTGGAGAGGTTACTACCTACAGCTCTGTACCAAGTTCACATAACAACTATAAATGATGATGGAAGAAGCAACCAGAGTCAAACTATTATTTTTGATACGTCACAGGGTTCAAGTAAGTGTTTTTCTTTGTGATGATTGGGCAAACTTTGCAATGAATCGCCCTTTTTCTAGTTCATGCATGCGAAGCAGCAAGCAGTGCTCGTGATTTGTATACTCATGCTTTCGAGTACAGTGGGCAATTGTCCAAGTTCGTTCCCTAAGAGATTATAGAATTACCGTACCTGACTTTCTATTTTCCCTTAATCTTTTTTAAAACCGTATAAAACTTTGATCATTGATTATTCTATAAAGTTGTACCAAGTGAAAACGCAAAAGATAAAACACTAAGATATGAAATTGCGATATTATTTCGTATCAATTAAATATTAAAAAACATTTTCGGTTAGAAATTTCTCAATTTTTCACATACTGAATAAAATAAGGGTGTGTCAACAATTTGTACGTTTCTTGCTGTTATTAGGAAACCAAAGAAAAAACACATTTATACTTCACCAACTGGGAAATGAAATTTTCTTTTGGTTTTTTGAATTCATTCTTCAATTTTGGTTGACATATTTAGTTGGCAACATGACACAACAGCAAATAAGGTGTTGAACTTTAATTTTTTTTTTAAATATTTATTTAAGTCTGCGGCACGCAATATTAGTTGTTAGAACTTTATGAGTGTATATTGCTCTACAGATTTACTCAACCCCGCCGTTCTAACATGTTTATCTTATTTCATTCGGTATATAGATAAAAGCACCTGCAGTATATTCTTGTATCGTCAAATATTTGTGCCAAGTTTTTATTTGGACCAAAATTCAGGGCAAATTATTTAGCTACAATCTAATTTTAAATTTGTTAGGTATTTTTGTATTTTACTACAGAATTAAGTTGTTTTCCCCCTTCAATTATTTGCACTCATCAGCGGTTAAACGACAAATTAATTTATTGACTAGACATTTTAAGAAAATGAGGTTTCTAGTCTTATAATTCATTGCTGCTTTTACGACTCACATTTTCTTTCGTCACTGCATTATTGATCAGCAATTACCTAAAGGAAGTTGAATACATTGATTTAGTTTCCCGCCCAACTCAATCACGCTCTCCATTATTGAATAGAGAGTAGAGACCAAACCAAGTTATGCTTAATAATAAGTTTTCTGAACAAAATCAATTTTCAAAACAACAAATTTTAAACTTGGGTTCGCGCCAATTTCAAGAGAAATAAAAAAACAACTATGGTGGCACACTTTTCAGTGTCATCATTCACTTAATTGAAAATGTTGCATTTTAAGAAGCAATTAAATCAGATTAAACGACATCTTAATGAGGTAATTAACTGTAAAATCTCCCGTTACATCGTCAATATCCTCAAGGGCATATCAACTCATTGATAAATGCAAAATAACTTGTTAAAACTGTGAGGTTTTCTTTCATTTCTTTTTTACCTTTACCACATTTTTCCAAAAAATATAAAAATATAGCACTTCAGGGTGACCTTATTTAACACCTAAAGATTAAGTAAAACTTTGCTGCATGTTGACAGTTTCACGTGATTATTTTGGACCCCTAGTGCGGCTTACACGGGTTTCCGTTTAGGACTTGACACATTTATATTGACACCAGCAGATAATTAAAGTTTATGTCGGGGGTTCTCGAACACGTATCCAATGATTAGTTTCGTCTTGAAAAGAAAGTTTTTAAATGCGTTTTCGCTCCTGTTTATAATCTTCTGCGATTCATAATCATTAGTGCACATTTTTAATATTTCTTTGTGGAAATGAACATTTATGTTTGACATTTTTCACAGTATATCTTATCTTATCTTTTATTAATGAGTGCCACGAGATCTTAAGGGAATTATGAGGGAGATAGAGAGGTGATGGCTAGTGTAGATGTGCGTTAAGTGAACTCCTCTTAATCAACTTTTATTGCGGAAATGAACTGATGCTGTGCAGGAAAGTTTGTGTTGGCGGTCAATTTGAGGTTGGTTTCTAATACAACTAGAAATTTTATGTTTAAACGATTTTATTGATCATGGTTTTCTTTCCAGTGTAATATAATATGCTTTAATAGATGATTAATTTTTAATATGAACGTTTCAGGCTGATTGCATTTTTTTTTCTTTTCTTTTTTTTTTTTTTTTTTTGTTAATTTTTTAAGACGGAAAATTGAAAAACGCTGAATGCTGATCCCAAGTGAGAACTTGAAAGTTAATAAAAAAGGAGAGATCAATTGAATAATAATCAATAAAATTTATCACTTGAAAGAACAAGTTCAGTGCCAAGCAGTTTTTTTTTCCTCCTTTACCATTTTACAGAATGTTGCAAACCAATATTTGTACAAGAAAGATGTGGATTGAAAGAACCTAAAGATAAGGAAACTGGAGGAATTATATATTTTTATTTTTATTTCTATTTTTAAGATGATTAATCAATTTCAATTGGATCAGTGAAAAGTCTAATGTAATTTACGTCTAGTTCGATCAATCTTCTGCATTAAGGTTCATGTGATCAATGATTGGGTTTGGAATTGGGTAGTGAAGTGGCCATCTTGAGAACTCATTCAACTTGACACTTTTTCACACTTTGTTAGGTTGAAAAAGATATATGAAAAATCAATGATTAAAATGGTTTTAGGTCAATTGCTCGAGAAAGTTTCACGGTAAGTAAAGGGACTGAACTTGAACTTCACGAACAACAACTTAATTACATGTGAATGGATTATACATTATAAATGAATAAATTATGAACTGTAAATGTGCTATCGAAACACAATTCAGTGACATTCAAAATGTATATTTCTGAATACAAAAGAACGATTTGCCAATCAATTTTCCCATGCAATTTTAATGAATTTTTAGTTTACATTACAAATGCATAGTTTTCACATCTGATTATTGTAATTTACTATTAAAGAGGAAGTTGTTGTCAGATTGCTTCATCACAATGCATTTTAATTTCAAAACTTTCAAATTACTTTTTTGTGTTGTTGTTGTCACTTTCATGGCTTCGTTACATTATTGATTCACATTGTAAATTTCATTTCAACGCTTCATTATTTTTTCCCTTTGAAATGTGTGTAATTGTCATATAGTTCGGTTTGGTTAAACAATTTAGATGCGTTGGAATGGCGTTGCATATTCTCTTTTTAGATGGCACCGTCAGTCGAGAGCTATCAAGCGCTCAAACGTTCTCAGTAGCTCAGAACCAGCCACGAAAGGGGTACATGAGACCCCCAAAAAATGTAAAATCAATTCATTTGCATAAAAGAAAAAAAAAATATTAAAAAAAATTATTATTATTATTCAGATTTGTTAGGACCCAAATTATTTTCGCCTGGGCCCCAGGCGAAAACTGGTCAATTGTTTATAAATTGTTAGTGAAAGTGCAACGGAGTACGAGCCTCACAATTCTAATAGCACCCGAGCCCCTCTTGGAGAAGGCAGCTTTGCAGTACCTTGGTCAATCGAATTTATAATAAGCGTTGTGGATCGTTATCCTTACTTTGCTATAACAATGAAGGGAAAACATATTTAGTCCAAACGCGAGGGGCGGGAAACATCATAGACAAGTTGTAAATATACAGCAATGTCAATACTTTTCAAAAAAAATGAGAACGACCCTTCAACAGCTCTAAAAAAAAAACAGAATAGTATTCATTAGGAACTCTTAGTCTATGATGGAAGACAACTTTGCTAGTGGACCGTTTAGTTCAGCGCTTCTCAAAGTAGAGCCCGGTGGTAGTCCGCCACTTTACCCTAGAAACGCAAAAATTATACAGGCTTAGTAGAGCAATGTTAAGTTACCGGTCTGTTACCCAGCGAGACAAAAAATACCAGTCCGCTACATTAAATAGTTTGAAAAGCGCTGGTTTAGGATCAAAATAGGATCAAAAAGATCAATCCACAGTGTGAATAATTAAAAGAAAAACGGGAAGGTAGAAATGAATCATGAATTTCAAAAACCGGATGAGAGTTAAAAGATAAATTAATATATGCGCAAAAAAAACTCCACGCGATATTTGATTACAAGACATGCCCGTGACAACACATCCCAGCAAATTAAATTTTATAGAATTTCCCGTAGTAATTTTTTTTTCCTGATAACTATCTCCAGTTTTACGACTTCTCGTCAAACCAGAGTGGTATTAAAAATTTTCTCATTAAACAAAGCGTTCGCTATTCAGTAGAAAAAGTAATTTATTTATCACCGAATTAGGATCCAATTCCCTTTTTCTTTGGAAATTGGATACTAATTGCTAAATTGGCTTAAAATCAATCCCACGACAATAAACACGCGTTTCACTAGCAAGTAAATAAATATTCATAGCGCACAAAACTTAATCAAAGTAAAAGCAGCCATTTTGGTGTTTACAAGCACGTTACTCGATCACCTTTGATGTATATTGATGAGCACAGTAGCGACATTAAACTTACGAATAAGCTGATTTATGGAAAGCTTTCTATTTTCAAGCAAAATGTGATATGTTTATGAACTGTGCTCTAGATAAGGATTAAAAGCATTTTCGAGGATGTTTTAATGACCCCATCTGTTGGTTATGGAACCATTAAAAGTGATTAAGAATCACTTCTTTCGACAACTCCGATTTAAATAAAGAGAAATCATGAAAATTTATCGGAATTGTTTCTAAAAAAAAATCAGCAGATTCAGCGTAAATTACAACGACACAGAATGTTGTTGCATTTTGATATAAAACTCTTATCGATTAACTTTCGTGTGCATATACTACACCAGACCCTATGGAGTTTGATAAAAGAATCTTTTTACAGACAATAGAGATAAAAATGATTTAACGGCGCCGACCGTTGAGCAGAATGAGATAACCGTTAAAAGTAACGCCGGTGCCGTTCTTTTTTATCCTCTGGGATACACTGTAATGACCAGTTTTAAGGAAGGGATTTACCTCCTATCAAATGGGACTGCTAATTGAGTTTGGATTGCTATCAAGCTACAACAGGAAGACACTTTGGGATTGAAACAATGGCTTTCAATCTCGTTTTATAACGTTAATAGCGAAAGAATAAAGTGTTTCTCTTTTATATTAATTTCCATTCCAATTTTCCTTTTTTTTTCTTCTATTTAAGTCAATGGAACTGGAACAACAAAATCATCTCACGGTCTAAATGGCACGTTGTACGCACGAGGCGAAGAAATAGGCATCGTCGTGGTGGTCCTACTTTTATGGGTTTTTGTCATTTTGCTTTTTTTTAATAAATGGGGCAAAATACGCATGCTCGAGCCGTACCATCCCGAGTACAAACAATCACATGTACCCACTTGTCAACTAAAAGGGTCAAGACTGACACTCGATCAGGTAAAAAATGCTTTCGTCATTCAAGTTGATTTTGGGCGCGTCATATACCGCTACTCGACGTACCGCTAATCCCATGGCTGCAAACGGATACACCATTAACGGATATATATAAATTACCATATTTCTTCGATTAAGAGTCGCCCTCAAATTGTAGCTGCCCTCGAGTAATAGCCGCGGCTATAATTCGTGGTCGACTGCAATTTTACGGTTTTACTGAAAAAATTTTGGATTTTTTCTTTATAAATATGGTATTGGTGTCATATTTAATGTCCCTGTGAAGGTAGAACGAATGGCGTGTTTGTTCCATTCATTTTACGTTCGATTGTTGTACGGCCGATAGCAGCAGTTTTAAATATCATTCGAAGAAATACGGTAAATATTTGCGTTTTGCATCACAAAACACAACACTAATTGAAATTTAATTTAAAAAAAAAAAAATTTTTAGTAGTACGTAAATTAGCGGTATACACGCAGTCCCGTTGATTTAATTTTATTTAATTTTTATCTTTTACCTAGATGCACGTATCAATGAATGCTCTGTTTGAACGCGAACGTCTCCTAAGCGTTGCCCATGTCCACAAACCTGCAAGACTTCGCCAAAACTCTGTATTTGTCCACGGTTCAATCAATGCCTCCACATCAGCTCAGAATTTCTCGCGCAAAGTGAAGAGTGCGGAGGACATACAGTCGATGGTTTTCAAGTCGGCAGAAAACTTGGCATCAACTGAAATGTAGTCAAAAACTGGGTGAATTAAGTGCTATCACACAATACACAGTATACATTGGAATTTGTTAATTATACTAGATGCCTGTAATGGCATTCTTTATCATTTTAAACTTTACCATACTGTAGTTGAAACGCTCGGGTAAACAAGCCAAGGGCGTCTGCTTGACTGTTGTCATGACAACCGTGATAAATCAATGGCCAGTTTATTTACTTTTTATAATAACTATATTCTATATTACTAACGACGATAAGAAAAAAAAAAAAAAAAGCACACGCAGCTTTGCTTACCAGCAGATGAGACCAGATTTTTAAAAACAAAATAATTCTATGCATTTATTGTAAAAAGTAGTAAATGGGTTCCTAGTTGGGAGATTGGAGTTTGCAACAAAAAAAAACAAAAAAAAATTATGATTGGTATTAGTTTGAGATAATTTTGTAAAAGATATATCAAACATTCATATAACATAATAAAAGATAATAATTCTTATTTCGAAGCCATTAAGTCTTTTTATCAACCTTATTTGTGTGCCACCGAGTGATTATAGCCTTCTTAATGTACATTAAAGGGTTTCATGCAACAGATTATAATTTTATTTGTATTATAATCCAATAAAAAAAATCTAAGATTATAACACTAGACGTGAGATCTTAGATTATTTTTTTAGGTTAATCAAAGCAGAACTCGATGGTCTGAATCAACATTAGGGTAGCGCAACAGTAAAATGCTTTTATATTATTGTTTTCGTTCATCGAACTTTAAAATACCATAGGTATAGATCATTAATAATCTATATCTATGAAAATACTACGCACGGAGCAACAAGCTATATTTTTCTAGATTGTTGTAGTAGTTTGAAAAATATCGCTTGTAGAACCTTCGGCGGTATATCATTAAATGAGATGATGTTCCAACGGCGAAAATATTTAATGGCGAAACAGACATTTTCGCCATTAGTAACGTTGTTCACTGCATTTCGCCGTTAGGACCGTTTCGGGTTTACTTTTCGCCATTCGGACTAATGCGAAATTTCGTTTTCTTCTAAGGGCAAAATGTGTTTTTGCCCTTAGAACATTTCGCCGTTAGAATGCGTCACCCATTAAATCACACGCCATTTGCAAAAATCTTTACTTTTTAAATTTACACCAGTCTAGAGAAGATTAATTTTTCTTGGGTTATAACCGATGATTTTGCCCGTTTCATACGAGAATGTTTGAAAATACTTTAATCTATAAAATAGACTATAATCTGTTGCGTGAAGCCCCTATTAAAACCACATGAACAACCTGGAGTCGAGTATTAAAAAAATAATGAAAAGTGAAAATAAAATAAAAATAATGGCAAATCAATATCTATTAAGAAAACATTGGCAATAGCAAATATTGAACAATTTCCTGATTCATTACAAACATTTACCATCGCATCATAAGTCAAATTTGACAGTTGAGATCTAGATAAATATATATATCTTAATATTTAAAATATTTAATTTTTTGTCTCCCAGAAACCCTTAAATGCTATAAAAAATATATATATAAAAATATAAAATATATTTTTAAATTTATGTTTGTGTCTTTTGAGTAACTGTAATTCCAGCTAAACTTTGATCTCGTTGCCACAAATGGTTACAAACAATGTTCAGAGCTAAACCGATTTCGCCTAATTCGGAAGCTTGAAGTGATTTACTACTTTGGGCATCCACAACATTATTTTTCAATTTAATGATCGGAATTTTCCAACGTTGCTCAAAGTCACGAACATCACGCAAGGTCACTTCGCTCAGGGAATGTTGGTCAAATCTGTACAAACAAAACACGCCGCTTTAAAATTTATGTACAAAAATGTCGAGTATCTAATCATTTTAACCTCGTTCCGAAAATGATGGGACAGGGTCTTTCAGTCGGCTGGAAAATCTTCGAAAGCTGCTGCGGTATTTCTTCGAAACTCGAACGATCAGTAAATGAAAAAACAAATATAAGCGCGTCCAAATCTTCTTTGCACGCCTTTAAAAAACAGAAAAATAAAATAAATGCTTAAAAATTTTTTTTTTTTAATTATATTTTTTTTGCTAACGGGTAAAATGTGATCAAATTTCTTCAACGCTCCTTCTCCCGCATCCCACAGTTCCAACCGAAACATCACAATCCGCGACGTGTTGAGCAGCTTGACAGGCCAATACACCACCGATATTTGAATTCCAGGTGTTTCGCAGTACGAAGTTGACGGTTCATTACCCGACAAACGTGCAATTAAACTCGTTTTTCCAATTCCGCCTTTGCCACACACAAACAGCTTGTAATTAACTTCATCCAACTCCAATTGAGGACGTTCCAATAACCCTAAAAATTAAATATGTTTATTTCATAAACAAAAAATTGTTTGGGATTAAAAAAAAAAAAATTAAAAAATTTACCAAACTGTCTCAGTTTGAATGAATTGGGTTGACACAATGTTTGAAGTATTTCACTCGCTTCCTTGGTCGAATGCCAATCAAGTTGCAATAAGCTAACGGGTTTCATTTTGATAAATCTGAAAAACGCAAAATAAAACGAAATTTCTGTCATTTCAAATCATTTTTTAATTTTTAAAAAATAAAAAAAAATTATATTTCCAAATACAATTTATCTAGAATACAATATTGCATATTTCCATCACAAAAATAATAAACTCTAGTTTACAAACAAAATGTTACAATTACAGCTTAGTAATTCGCATTATCTCTTAAATTCCTGAGTTCAGCGCACACACTTTTCAATTCGTTTTGTTTCGTGGCAATTTTACACAAAACTTCGAGGCAATTTTGAAATCCAGTTTGACTTTGTCTTAAAGTGCTTGGAACTAAAATTCCGAACCAATTGAGTGGATTTTTCTCTTTTCTAGCATCGGTTTCTTTCGTGCCAGTTTTCCCTCTCCGTCTCACACCGGTTAGTTCGTCTTCGTTTTCGTTTTCGCTTTTTGTCAGCGAAATTAAATTAAATTCTTTGAAATTTCCAGCCTCCTCCTTCGCGGACACCTTGAACAGCGGTTCAATTCCCTTTTCTTCGTTCGGTAATTGGCTGATACCAACAAATTTATTTCCAATATTGTAGCGCGACTTTGCCATGTTAATAAACGCTTCTTTTAAGTGTTTATCGAGTAAACTGCGTTCTTTTATAATCTCTTCCATCAATTCTAAGCTTCTAATGGACAACGAATCCATTTTTTCTCCGATAAGAGCTCGGTTAGTAGCCATTTTTAACCCTGAAATATTAAACAACTAATGGAAATTAATCCTTATCACAAAGCAACACTTTACTCACCAACTAAAAATTCGTAAAATACAAAACCGAAGTTGAGATAATTTCAATTCACTCCCAATGAATTCGCCATTTTATGTTGGTAACGACTAACGACATAAAATGGCCGTCAGATGTCAGGTTAAGGAACAACAAATGGCTCCATCTAGTTGCAATAAATTCAACTCGTTTAACAATTTGCGCGCCAAATTTGATCAATTACGGAATAAAACGTTAACAATTATTGCCGCGTGCAGTGTGATACTATATTGTTTAGTGGTTGGTTTCAAACTGGAGAGTCTTCGAAATAAACTCCACTTTTGAAGACGTTTATAATGTCATTTTTATTTATACTTTTGTCCGTTATTTCATTATTAACAAGTCAGATTTGCAATATATGTATTGATAAATTAATAACGTCGTTTTGTTTGTATTTCTTAGCCGTTTTAACGTATCAGTTGCCGAGCGAGTCCAAGACTTGTTTATTAGAAAAAGGAATTGACTATGATTCAGTGCAGTACGACTTGGAGAACTGTGTCAGCGACCATATGCTCACACTTTCTAAATCCTCAACCGCAGTAGATGGGTTGGTGAACACAGACAACCACGAATTGTACACGGAATTCCAAACCGAAACATCAATATCCCACTTAAAAAAAAAAATTAAAATTTTTTTAAAAATTGTTACTCTAGGCAAGATAACATCATGCATTGTGTGGATGCTTTCGAAAGTGAAGTTCAAGATTGCTTGTCTTATGAAGGTTCAAACGAGTTGATGATAGTTCAAGCACAAGCTGTAAAAGAGAGCGAAAGAAACGAAACTACAGCTAACGAAACTACAGCTAACGAAACTACAGCAAAGTCAAACATTACTTCATGCGTATTTGATATAGGTAAGAGTAAGACTAGGTCACAACAGCCAAAAACTAAAACTATAAACAGACAGAAAAAGGAAATAATTGCGCACACATTCATAATAAAAGCAACAAAATAATGCATGTGCATGTTTTTGCCTTCTGTTTTTGTTTGTGACCGCCGCAGCGGTCACTGGCCAACAGTTAGCGGTCCCCTTTGTGGCTCCCAAGCAATAGGTGCAGCAATAGGTTCCGATTATGGCCAATCGGCCATGGGGACACTGCCAAACCGGAAGTCGCGTGTACGAAGTCGGAGAAAGTCCTAAGGACGTCAGTCTTACAGCGACCACCACGTGACAAAGATCCAAGTGGTCCGCTTCCACATGCGCCTAAGACCCCGAGCATTGCACAGCGTTTCCCGGTTGTGCGTGCTCGTTCTGCGGACCACAGGGATCCGAGCATCCTGATAGTGTTTGCCATGTCTGACTAGGCATGGCACAATAGAATTAGAAATCACTTTGAACTTGCTGGCCACGTGGTCTTCGAGCGCGTGACCAGCGTTTAAGAAGCATAGAGTGGGGTTTAGAGAACAAAGCAAAGGAAGTAACATGCAATAAGCGCACTAGCCCCTAGACAAACTATTTAACCGAGAATAAAGTATCATTTAAGTATGTGCATCTTTGCGTGTTATTCATTTATCGTGTGTGTTGCGACCAGCGAAACGTGCCGTTCCCTTAACCATGTAGCGTCTGTTGCCAAAAACTCACCTGTTGTTTATAGTTTGTAATTTGTAGAAACACCAAAAACCATAAAAACAGAAACTTTGAAATTTGACTGACTTTGAAATACAGAAAGCTTGAGTCCAAACGCAAAGAACTGTACGGTCAAATTGAAAGCTGAATTAATAGCAGATTGTAAATTATCGGAGAAAAACGGATCACTGGATTTTCATTGGAAACCAATTGAAAGTGAGAGCGTAAAGGGATATTGCAAGTAAGTCAATGAGATTTAAAGATTGAATGCACTTAACTGGTTGAAATTATTTCTTCAGGGCAGAAAATGAGAAAAGTCTTTGTATAGTCGTGATTTTCAGTGAAAAGTGTGCCGATAAACACCTGATGAGAAGATACCGGGAATACTTTCTTTGCATTTACAAGACAGGCACTTGCAAAGCAATGATCGAGTCGAATTATATTCAAATACTCCCGCTAGCATCGCAGCCGAAACGATCGTGGATGACAAACAAAAAATCATCGGTTCCGGCACAATTGCCAGAACTCTCTTTGTATTTGCTGATGATTCTAGTTGTGTACCTAACTGGAAACGTCCAGATTTGAATTTGTTGTTTTGTTGTTATAAATAAAAGTTCAATTTGTTTGTTTGTTTTTAAATTAATTTAAATTAAATTTTCAAAAACATTTACATGACAACTATAATTATTTTTCTTCAGAAGAGACGCTCTCGTCGGATGATCTGTCATAAGTTGAATGAGTTTTTGTGAAGTATTTACTACCAATAAAATAAAAAAAATAAGAATAAACATAATTTAAGTATAGTATTCTTACATTATATCAGGTCCAAAGGGTTGTTTATGAATTATATCCAGATTACCCATGTACGGATACGAACCAAACATGTAAGTCATGTGGTCACCAGGAGAATTCCGATGAATAACTTTTGGCATCTTCAAGTGTTTATTCTTATGCCTCCTGTGATCGTCGTGTTCGTGCTCCCTACGATCTTCGTGTTCGTGCTCTCTGCGATCTTCGTGTTCGTGCTCTTTGCTATCGTCGTGTTCGTGCTCTTTGCTATCGTCGTGTTTTTGCTCTTTGCGATCTTCGTGTTCGTGCTCTTTGCGATCTTTGCGTTTGTAATTTGCTCTGAGAGCGGGATGTGCGTTGTGAGCAGAATATTTTTTGTGATCTCCACGCTCTCTGTGCGCTCTACTCCTATGTTTTCTAACATGTGAAATAGGTTCTTCTTCAGTATCATCTGAATCTGACTCAGAATACACCACTTTATGTTTTCGTTTGTGATCTCTATGGTGATCTTCATATTTTTTAATTCTCTGTTTTTCTTCTTTGTGGTGTTCATGACGTTCACTATGTTCACCAGAATCGCTTCTTGACTCGGAATTAAGAGTCGTTTGAGGTGGTAAACTTCTTCCAAATATATCTCCAAGTCCAATCCCTTGAGCAGCACCTTTCATCGTACCCATCGGATATAAAAAAAAAAAACAATAAACATTTATTACAAGAAAACATTTAAAACATGTAGAATTTTTAATTTGGTGTTTTAAAAATAAAATTTGTAGCAAATTCATCAAATTTATAGTTAAAATTGGCTGACAGCATCACACTGTCATTATAAGTGACTTTAACAGAAATGGATTCAATATAAATATATTTTATACGCTCTTCCTACTTTTCGTGTTATTAACTATACCTGAGCCGCCTGACAAAAAATCCCCTGGAGCAACACCTTTCAGCATACCCATTGGATCTAGAAAAACAATAAACATTTATCAAAAGAACAGATTTAGAACATGTAGAATTTTTAATTTGTGATTTTTATAATAAAATCTTCAGGTGCACAAAACTTTAGTAAAATTGACAAATATGTAGTCAAATTTAATACTGTACTGTCATTATAAGTGACTTCAATAAAAATAGATTCAATATAAATATATTTTACATGTTCTTTCTACTTTTCATAGTGTTAACTATACCTGAGCCACCTTGCATCAATTTATCTGGTGATAACATATTCCCTGGAACGACACCTTTCAGCATACCCATCGGATCTAAAAAAATAATCAATATTTATCAAAAAAACAGATTTAAAACATGTAGACTTTTTAATTTGTGGTATTTGTAATAAAATCTTTAGATGCGCGCATCTTTAGTAAAATTAACAAATATATAGTCAAATTTGGCATCGCACTGTCTTTATAAGTGACTTCCACAGAAATGGATTCAATATAAATATATTTTACACGTTCTTCCTACTTTTCATAGTGTTAACTATACCTGAGCCACCTTGCATCAATTTATCTGGCGATAACATATTCCCTGGAACGAC